>JALDNG010000004.1:6565000-6717500 GCA_024349245.1 Neodontobutis hainanensis | reverse complement strand
ACGTGACCAGAGAGACAGTGTTTCAAAGAAACAATAATGTGTTTTATTTAAACAAATTTAACGAATAATGCACAATGTATGAGTCAGTAAATCAGTCTGAGTAAAAGTGCTGGCTGCAGAGTTTTGTGAAAAAGGTGCAACTAAAGAGACGAAAAACAAAAAAAAACAACACGCTGCCAGGGTGGTGGTGGAGAGAGACACCCACCTGCTGGGATGGATGGCACCCTGCTTTTAAACCTTTGGGTGACTGGCCAGGTGTGCTCAGGTCCTAGGCTCCGCCCACAAGGCCCTGAAACACACACAGACCCTACTGGCAGAGGAGGAGCATGACACAACAGCAATATCTGATCTAAATGAAAATGTAGTTAACAGCATGCACAGGTGCAACATAGTCTCATCTTAGCTCCTCTCACAAATACAGTGAATGTATGGTTTGTATTTGTTTGTCCTGCAGACCCAAGTCTATGTTTAAATGTGTCCAGCAGTTTCCAATGGCATAACTCGCCGTTGAGACTTCAGATTTGCTGAAAACATTCCTCGGAAAAAGGATTAAACAGATTAGCATACAGCAGTTGGACCAGATTTGAGATAACAATAACTCAAACAAGAAATTATTGGACTCTTAGAAAAAGATGTCGGTAAACACTTTCACTTTAAAAAGTTTCCATTGTTTTTGCAGATGCAGAATAGAAACCAAAAACAACAGTGCAAAAAACATTATGAAACCCGTGGACAAAAGCAGGATTTACTGAATTACTGAGATTACCCAGTGAATTTAGCCACTGGTGTTATTAACAGGTTTGGTAATGTATTACTTAACCAGTGTATTAACCAGTGTTTTATTATTAATTAAATAATTATTAGTTTATTTTCCTTACATTGCCTTAGATTTGAACTTGATATCTTATTTATTCATTTATAGTATTAATAGTATCACTGACATTGTGTCCTTTTGTAAAGCAGTGTACACTATTTAATTTACAGAGGGTCCTGGGCCTTGCCAGTTAATATTACCTACTCTTACAACAGGAGCACTACAGGCACAAATTACATATTAACAAAGCATTATATTTCTTTGAAAATCATTGTAAATTAACCACACAGAACCTAATATACATAGCACAATATCAAATAAATGGCCATAATCTTAGGCTATCATGGTCTTTACATTGTATCATTTTATTTAGTGCAGAAGTCTTGTCAATTAGAGGTGTAAAGTTTAAAAGATGTGCTGTTTACAGTTCCTGTATGGTTAAAGTACAGTTTCATTGCACACCTGTTAGCCAAACAGAAAATAGTGTTGAGCCAGACCATAGTGAGATAAAGTTTGGGGCTACATATCAAATGTTGGCTTGGAAATCCTACAAAGAAATTGGGCACAGGTACATAAAAGACTCACTCAAAATGTTTTATTACAGACTGATCAGACATGGATGGCCTTTTACTTTGTACCAGTAGGGGAGCTACTGCAGTACCCTGAGAGTGGGCTGTATCTTCACCACAGGCCCTGTTGTTTTTATTGGTTTAGAAACACAATCCATATAATGCACTGTAAAAGTGAAGTGTACATAGATTTCTGATGATTCCAAATATGACTTCTTCTTGTACATCTGTCAGTTGGTATTTGTGACATCCAGGGGCGCGCTCATTACTGGCCAGACATGTAAGGTTTTACAGTCACATTTGCAATATAGTCTGTGCTATCAGTCATGGCACTCATGATGTGAAGGTATGTTTCAGGCTTCTTCTATCTTCTACCTGCTGCTCCAAATGCTGAGTGGACGCAGCGATGGACACTGCATCTTCACCGGCAGCTCACTGGGAAAAAGACTATAATGAGAACTGCACTGTTCACAAGAATTTATTGTAGACTGATAAAGATACAAGCATATACGTATTGATTGTTCTTTGTGCGTTTTAAACAATCTGAATTTTTTCTGAGCTTTGTAAGGATAAAGAAAATACTTGAGCGAAAGAAAATGACAAGGAGGACTCAATACTTTTGTGAGGTCTTACTTTTGTCCTAAAGCCTTTGGTGTCTACTGCGCCTCTTCTGGGTTACTCCAGTCAAGGTAGCTCAGGTAGCTACTTCCTGCGTATAACAGTGTGGTGAGGAATGCAAAAAACTGCAGTGGAAGGATAAAGAAAATCATATATGTATTACACAAATACATTTCACTCTGAACACAGAAAATATTGTCACAACTAAAGACATGATGTATTTAATGTCCAGCAAACGTGACCTAAACATAACCAAATTCTCATTAGTTAACATACTATTCAAAAGCTTTTGATGTAAAATAAAATGCTGGAAACAAAATGCTTGTCTATTGTCCAAAGGCCAACAGGTTGCCATGTTTTATGCATGGACTGTTTTCTTACAGCTGATGCAGCCCAGCAGTTGTAGTTGTGTCGTCCTCTAGTGGCTTCGTTCACAGAAACAGCATCCACCACCGCTGTCACCAGGTACAGTGCTGTGGCACTGCCGTTCACACAGAGGGACTAAGGGCAGAGGAAAACATTAAAACAGATGAACGCAGTGCTCAAGCAACACAAGAAACACAAACACAACTGTGAATGTGGAGTGTGTTACCAGTGTAGTCCATGGGACCTGTGGAATCCTGTTGTGGGCTCCGGTCAGATAAATTACAAACAGACAAAGGGTCAGATTCCAACACAAGATGGCGACAAACATCACCCAGCAGAGAGCAGGCAGGTGAAAATAATCTGTTCCCCCCACTAGGATCCACACCAACAAGCCACAGACCTGGAGGGGTGCAGCCGTAGACAGTAGAAGAAGAGTCACATCAGTGCTCTCAATATGTCATATCATAAACAATTGTCTTACTTGCCAGCCACAATTTGCAAAATTGTACTGGCTCTTTTTTTCGTGACTATTTTTATTATCTATGGTAAGCTACATCCTCTGAAATGGGTTCCACTAAGCCTTGATGAGAATCTACTGGAGAACTTGTGTTACATGACAAGAAAGAAACCACTTTGCACTGCTTCATTTGGGTTAAAAGACTGGGTTTATACAGGTGACTTCACAATGTACTACTCTGCCAGATAACATATAAAGCAATATAGTGTTCTGTAGTTAGTAGTCTGTAATTAAAGCATCACTGTCTGCTGTTATAGGATGTTACCTGTTACCGCCCAATAAATAGATACTGTTAATGGGACTGTTTCTGGCAAGACAGGTTTTTCCAAAATGGTACCAGTTACTCGGTGGAAACTATCAACTGAAATTAGTAAATGCTGACAATATTTGCCACAGCCTGGGTGGTTACTCATTAAATAGGCTACATTTAGTACACTACATAGGCTTATTACAGAAAAAAGAAAGAGTACCAGATGTATTTCAGACCTTTTTGGCCAACTAGTTTGGCATTTTGTGTAATTTCATTAAAAAAGATTGGACTGAGAGATACACCAGTCTTTCTTAGTATTTCCATTAAGCTCAACTGTGGATGTTTGACATTATGGCTGTCAACCAGACTGTATTTTCAGAAAGCTTTTTCCTTTCTTGACTCAAAAAGGAAGAGACATAATGATTGAGGAGTTGTAGTTTTTTCTCCCCTACTTTGAATCCTTTTTGACACAATTTCTTTGTCCTGGTCAAATTTCTTAAAAGAATTATCACAAAAAACATAGAGAGTAGAGTTTATGAACTGGCGTCTTCTCTATTCTGCATATTCTTCCACTTTTTGTCTATCAAACCTAAAACTACAATGAAATGAATTGTCATACTTACAATTTCGGCCAGGAGAAGCAGGCCTTTGGGAGTTGTGGCAAAATGTTGGTTAAAAGCTAAAGTCGAGGATGAGATGCTGTTTTCGGGAAATGTAGGACTTCTCCAGGTCGACACCACAGCCGTCCTCTCCATGGTCCACTCATAAAGGAGCTATGTGTTCCCTTTCTGGGACATTGTTGCTGTTACAGAGGAAGTCCTGTCCGGATTTAAACAGGGACGCCCTTCCAAAAACTGATAGTGAGTTATTTGGTTTTGTTTAATTGAAGGAAACGGGAACTAAGAGCTAACAGGACATGACAAAATCATATTGAGGAATGTCAGACATTGGGATGGTATTTGAATAATGTTTGTTGAGTTTACTATTATCTAAAAGGACAAACAAATATTTTATTAACTGTTGTTTAATCTTGTTGAATATTTGGTTTTATTTGTGATGGTCAGAATGAAGTAGCATCTTTATTTAGTTTATAATGAATTTGAGTGTTGAAGAGAAAATCATTCACAAGAAATTTTATATCAACCAACAGAATATGTTTTGCAGTAATGACAAGTCTCTTCCACATTTTCATCAATATGCAGGATGCCCTAAGATGTTTGCTTGTGGTATTGATTGTTGTATTGTGCATTTGACTCAGGATAGGGATTTAATACTGATGTCCGGATGAGAAACGTCGAACTGTGTTTTTCCACTGGAGGGCAGTAGCTACACACAAATCAATCAAATGAAAAGGATTGTTAAATCTGAATCAATTTTATATTTATTATTTTGATCCTATTTTAAAATGAATGATGGTGTTTGATGCTTGAGATGGTTACATTGAATGAAGGAGGTAGGTTCATTTGGGCTGCACATTTGGACAGGTTTGTGTTTGCAGTTATTCGGTGAAATCATAAACAGTATTTCTTGGTTCAGGCAGATATTCCCCCAGGACACAATTCTACTTCAGTCTGTGAGAGCTTTTGCGTAATTGGTACGTGAATATATTATAATAAAAGGAATGTATATAGAGAAACGACATTAAAACTTATTGTGTGTTGTGCAAACAGACTCATCCTGTGAGATGCTTTGACACTGTCTGTCTGGATATTTCACAGGCTTTTTGTATGTTACATGACAGACTAAATGTCTTCCTGCTGAAGCGCTCTGCTATGTACAGGAATACATTCACTGCAGGGCTCTATCCTCTGCATTAGTTTGCTCTGTGTTTAGTGAAACTAGGGGCCAGCATTTCTTTCTCTGGCAGCTTGCGGTCAGTATTATAAATCAAGATATTTTGTTATAGACATTGGCAGTTCCATATGAGTGTTTCTTTTAGAATAATATATTTTCTTTACAATCTGTCTAATAGCTCATTATCACAGGACCAGGAACACTTAATTCAATGGATTATGTTATTATGTTGGAGCACATTCATAATTACATTTTTATATTAAACATGACTGACTTCAAAGATCATTGTTGATAATTATGAATTCCTTTGCACAAACTACAGAATGTAAGTTTGGAATGAAGTCAGGTAATTGAACACATTTTTTTCAAAGAAGTGCCAAAAAAGATATTTAGTGTTTTATTGGAGTAGGTTCATAACCAGAAACAAGTAAAGAAAGGTGGAGTCAGGGGTAACCCAAGAACTGACTCAAGGAGAATATACGGCTCTAGCATGTTTTTTATTTTATTATTATTCATAATGACCAAATAAAATAGTCATTTACACAGTCAGACAGACACAAGGAGGGTTGGCTTGACAGACATTCTGCAGTCTACCTGTTACCTACTGAAAATGTATGCCACATCACACGAGGAGAGGAGACCCTGGACTGTTGAGCAGCTGAAGCCTTGTGTTCAGGAAGAATGGGCCTCCTTTGATAATACCAGAATATCCTGTGTATGGAGCCAAACTCAGTCCATATGCCTCCAGATCTTAAATGTTCTGATCTTTGATGGATTGACCTACAGCTTCTGGTCTCTTTATTTACATGTCAACCCATGGAGCATGCTCAGTATGACTTTTGCACCTGTGCATTATATTTCACCTGCTGCTCTTGTTGTAATCCCTCTGTGACACTGCAGGAATGTCATTATCTTAAATACACACCTAAACATGTTCACTCCTACCTTATATATCATGGAAACCTACTTTATGTGTGCAATATGTTGTATGTAGCATGCATTTATAGCACATTTATAGACACATAGACTCTTCAGATTCACTGTCTGTCTCCTCATCTGTGAAGAATTTAATTAAAAAGAGAAAACAAAATGAACAAAACTGGTTTTCCACAGTATCTACAGGGTATTGAAAAGTGCAGAATTGTACCTTTAAAAGCTGGGGTTGTAATTTCACAGTGTACTCTTTCAAGAGTGTGACGCCCACAACTGGAAATGACAACCCATAGTCCTTCTCTCGCTGCTTTTTAATTTGCCTCCACTCACTCATTATGTATATACTCATTTATCCTCTGCCCTCTCTCTTTTACAGCAGTGTGTGTTTACATTGTGCCACTGCCGGGACACAGAGCCTCACTATTGTCTCACACACACTGCAACCTATTACTGAAACTCTATGCTGAGATGTAAATAACCTGAACCCTGCCTGAACCTCCCCATCTCCACACACACACACACACACACACACACACACACACACACACACACACACACACACACACCAGCACTGTAATAAATGTGTGTGAGCCCAGATGCTGCGCTGTAATTGGCGGCTGTGGCTTCCTGCTGTGGCAAAGATATTTTTAATGCACACTCTTAAAGACACACACACACACACACACACACATACACACACACATACAAACACTAATGTCAACCTCTGCAACATCTGCTACAGCCCCAAAACCAAGCCTGTTCAACCACCAACCATGAGATTAAAATAATATTATGTGGTTGTTCACCGAGCGGCCCAACCTCGTACCAGCATTTTCCTAAAAGTCCTTCAGTGTTTTCCTTGGACTCATGAACTGGAAGTGTGGAAGCACCCTGAAATAAAACTTTGGCGTGACCCTTATCCATTATTGTAAAGTGACACCAACATTTGACAAATGAGAGGCAAAAAAAAGACTTTGTGTTCATTGATTTAATCTCTTATAACTTCCCTTAGTTTGCTTTTATACACGTGCTGGGCTAATAAAAGCATACATTTGTGACTGATGGTGGTAAACTTGAATGTGTTGTCTTGTTCTTTACTCAATTTTGGTCACTAAAGGTCTGATCGTGACTTTTAACTATACTGTAAACAGCCAGTCACAAGGCCTTACTTTTTGTCTTTGCAGCCTATGGTCTTTACTCAAACATTACTTGTCAAAAAACAGCTGTTACATTCAACTTGAAGATTAAAGTTGAAGCAAAGAAATATATTCACAAAATAATCTATGCATGGCTGCAGTTTACCTGGCGGACAAATAATAACCCCCAGGATGTAATAAAGAGGTGCTTTAAAATAAATGACATTTTCTGCACAAAAACCAAAGACTATAGCAAGTGTGGCATGAACATGTGTGCAGAAAAATCACACGTATACAATGATCTAAAATGTGTTTCTGAAAGTTATTTTACAACATAAATTCTTAGTCTACAAAAATGACAGTGAGTTACTGCTCTGTAAAGCGAAAAATAATATGTAATAATATATAACTAATAGACTGTGAATTGAATATATATATATATATATATATATATATATATATATATATATATATATATATATATATATATATATATATATATATATATATATATATAAAAGGAAGCCAGAACCAGAGTGAAATGTAACAAAATCTAGTTGTGTAGCTAGTGAAGCTAATGGCCAGTAACTTTTGTGAAGCATTGTTAGATTAACAGTGGTTTGGCTCAAGGAAAAACAAAAGATTAACATATTGTGCAGTATAGTGGTCTTTGTCAGTGTAATCCTTATACCTGTATAAAGAAGTTCAGAAAGTGTGCAATCAGTAAAAATCAGCTAGTCAAAATTGAACTGTGCCAAGCCAAGTGGCCCACCTTCATTGTTGCATTAGACTTTACCCATTTCCATCCTATTATGGCTCTCGTAGCAGTAGTTATTCAATGTTGCAAAGCTCAACTATAAAAAAAAGTTCTTCAGCTCATGTGTTTTGTGTCTTGGAAGCAGGTCTGCTCCGGGCTTGCCTTGGATGACCATTTACTTTGGACTAACCCCACTAGTTAAGAGAGACAGAGCCAGGGAGGGAGGGGGCTGTGTGAAGGGAGAGGAGGGGTGTGAGCAAAGAGAGAGGCAGAGCGATGGATGTATCAAACAGCAGCCCCCTGCTGAGTGGGGAATGGAAAAGCTGCTGGCACCAACATGAATATTTCAGCAGATATCGCTGCAGCTCTCTGTAGCCCTCTCTCCCTCAGTCTGTCACTCGCTCGTGCCGTCTCTCACCTTTTTCCCCGCTTCACCCCAACACACACACACACACACACACACACACACACACACACACACACACACACACACACACACACACACACCACTCTGTTCTCTCTGCTGGAGTGGACAGTCATAATGAAGGGAGACTCAACTGAATTCTGGCTAAACCGATCAGAAAATGGCCCCTGAATGTAAATTCCAGACCAGTGTTAGACTTGGCTACTTTCCTGACTGACCCCCCGTAAGACACTTGTGATGGTTTGGCCCGCGGTAGTTGGACAATAAAAAACAAAAACAGCTAAACCTGGAAAAAATGGAGGTTAGGGATTTAAATAGATTTTTAGTTTTTTTAACCAGGTCCTTTGCTCATCTGCTGCTTATTTTTAGAAATAATGTGTGTGGATAATACAAGAATTTGTAGTCTCAACCAAAAACAATCCTCTTTTAGAGAGGCTCAAAATGACACAAATATGTAAGTGTTTTGTAAAAATACTCTATGAATCAAACTAAAGTTACTAGAATTGGCTTTCTATATTTTTGACAGATAAACAAATTCATTGTGTGCTAACATTCTGCCACCAGGAAAAGAAGCATTATGTTTCAGATGCACGGAACCTAAGCAGCCAACTATGAAATGAGCAGAAAAATCCCTAAATAAAGCCCTCATGAAGGTGCCACACAATATTTTCTTCAGGATGTCACAGGGAAACAACTTTTTAATGCACATTTGATTGTTTTAATCATAATAGTGTTTCCCAATGACATGTTAATGACAACCTAAACAAACAATGGCTATTAACATGGATTAATATAAATTGAGTTGGCTGCAATTATCTTATTTTCTAATGAGACTGTTCTTTTTGTTTCGTTTCTTTCTCTGTGCAATTGTCAGTTTTACAGTTTATGCTCAGATTTCATGCAAAATAAATAGAGCCTGGATTACTTCTTCTCACATTAATATTGAAGAAATTGCAAACACTCAAAAGAATGATGTGCCAATGTGCCACTTTATAAAAAAGATGGGAAAAATGGTGAGAGACTAATTAGAGACAACTCCAAAAACTAAAAAGCTCACAGTATTTTCACCAGTTGATTTTGCTCTATCTGAGCACTGAAACTGGCTTCATATAATTTCCGCTGCCCCTTGTCCTGACCTTCCAGTCAAAAGGTGACCACTTCAAGAAACTTTTCACAGGGATTTATTATCGTGGTCGGCAGCCTGTATCAGCAAAGTGATGTGTTCAAGTGTCTGGGTACAGCACCCACTGGTTAGTTTTTCCATCTGCAGATATGTCTGTCATCACATCGGCCCGAGTGCTTGCCCCAGGCCAAAGATATGCACCAATAGTGAACTCTGATAAATCTCCTGCTAAATATGAGGAAGAGTGTGTGTGGTAGGGCAGATAAGAGCAGAGGTGTCTGTGTGAATGTGTAATGCTTTACGGTCTGTTTACTCTCAGGGCACTTCATAAGGGTGTTTGATTGCACGAAAAAGTGTTCTTAATGAGAGCAATGAGAATAAGTTGCCAGACTGTACAATTAGAACTCTTTAAACATTAAAGGTTCATTGTAGCATATGAAGATGTATAATTATGATAGTCACCGACTACAGCTTTGTGCAATGGCTCCAGTTACATGTCTAAGTGAAGACTGACATATAACATATGTGACATATTCACCACATCAATGTAACATGTGTTCCTGAGTGTACGTAATGGTCTACTGAGTGTTTGGTGGCGGGTAAATGGTTTGTTCCATCTCATCTCACACCACTGGACAGCAGTCTGCACCAGCCTGATAACACACACACATGAGCATGAAGTCTGCAGCCTCTGTCTCCAGCCTTGACTTTAGCGAGCAGTAAATAGCCTGTAGAGCATCAGCGAGTCTATTTGTTGGTCTGCCTGCCTGCTGCCCCCTATGTCTATCCTACTGCCAAGGTCAGCTCTGTTAAGAAACACCTCTGCAGCTGTTAGCCAGTGAAGCCCTCTGCTGCAGTGGGCTTCGGCGTGTTCATGGTGGTAAAGGGGGCTAAAACAGGACTAACCTGCGTTTTCAGGCACAGACTCTATATTATTGATGAACATTGAATCAGATTTGGAGTAAAGAGCCAGCTGCAACATCCATTCCTGATAATGAAATATGAGACAAACACAAAGTGACTTTCATGAAAACAGATGATTGACAGCTATGATGACCAAGCGTGGTCTCTCATGGGAGTGGGGACCAGAAGTTCTTAGATTTTATACATGTGCAGAGCAATACAGGTTTGTCATTTTCCCTGTCTATCAGTTTAAAATGTATATGTTTAAGCTGCTAAATGCTCTACTCATATGTATAGGCTATAAATACATGTTGTTGTTAATTTGTTGTGGTTATTCAGTGTTTGCTGTCTTTTTAGAAAGCAATTTAGAAAAGAAAAGATAAATTACATCTGATCCGTTACTGCACAGCAAAGTAGTATTTTTTTTATAGTGGTAAACAATTTCATCTGTCATTTAAAACACTATGCAAAGATTTATTTATTTTTATTCATAAAACACAAAATCATTCAAATATGTATCATGTTGAGAGTTTGACATTAAAAAGATCAAATGTTGCTTTAAATGGCCAATAATGACTGGAATTGTTATACCAAAAAAGGCAGTAGAGGAGAAAGACACCAATATAATCCTAAGAGGTTATTGAGCTATTTAACTCACAGGAGCAGTGGCAATGAGCCATGCGAGTGCAGCCTATGTATAATGCAAGGCTAATACTGCTGGCTTTCATGGTAATTTTGGCCTGTCACTCTGTAAAGGCCATCGCTGTGGGCCATCAGCCAGCAGCCTGCACTGGCACACTGCAAATGTCACCATTATCACAGTGGGACCCTGTGTGTGCTCATACGAGTGTGTGCTGCTGGCTTCTGCCCAGTAGCTGCAGGTTTCCCTCTGTTGAGGATTTCTCTGTGTTGACTGTAAATATTTACATGCACTGAAACCCCACATCGGTCATTGTCGATGAGATCATTTACCAGCTCTGCCTGTTTTAGCAGCAGCTATTAATTATTTAGATCATAAGAACCACTGCTATATTTAATATCCAATAGCTTACATTGTCTTTTCTGTGCAGAAGATGCAACCATTGATAAGGCATTTCTACAAGGAAATCTTTTTTTCTCTGGTGAATATGTAGTATTTGTGGAAACTCTTCATTTCTGCAGGAGGCATATACTTTTGGTTGAACTTTCCAACATGTACTGCTTTCCATTTATCATTCATCACACAGCCTTGCCATGTGTCATGAACCTTGAACATACAAATAAAATATTTAAAACTGTGTACGGGTCTAGTTTTGATTTTTTTACAGGGTCCGCTTTAAAAAAATCTTCTTTTGGCTTTACCTTGAGCCAGTATATTTTATTTAAAAGTTAATTCAGTAGCATAGTCCCACATTAAATGTCAACCTTTGCAGCCTGGCTTCTATGTCTCTGTTGTACTGCACATTTAATATAGTATATGAATACAAATACTAAATGTGTTGCTAACAAATACATTGAGTCATGTGCATTAACACTACTGATAAACACAATCATGAACATAGCCTCATACTCATTTTGATTGTTCTGACATGAACCCACTTTTTTTAAAGACCCTTCAACAAACTACTCAGTAACACATGCCATGATAAACATTGTAAGGTAACAGTTGCATGTGAGGTGGCTGCAGTGTTATTTACTATGTGCAAATGCTAAAGAGTCATATAGTATTGCTTTAAAAAAAAAAAAAAAGGCTAAATTAAACCATTTGTGACCAAAGTTAAGGATGGTTGCCTTTTATTTATCATTGTGCACCTCTCATTTGTACATCATTGTGGCTTGTATGTGCCACTGGTTAAACTGGTGACAGGAGAAAGTGGAGAGTACTGTATCAAGTTCTCATAAACAAAATTACACATATGCATTGACTCATGTATGATTGTAAATGAAGATATTATTAAATATCGTAAAATATACATGTAAATTGTTTTACTGTTATGCAGCCTGATGCAGTGTGTGGCATGCTGGGTAATTCTTCCTGACAAAGCCTCTTGTGGACCTATAGAGGCTTCTACCGACTGAATAGGAATTAGACTCTATTCAGCGCCACACCCCAAAGGTCTGACCCCTGTGAGTGGTTGAGAGCACACAGAGCTGCTGCTAACGCTGCACTGAGGCCCGGGACTGTTTTGTCCTCCGTGAGATCAATGACATTCTCTCCTTTGAGTCGACAGATTATCTGTCTGCGGCCCTCTGAATATCACTGCTTCTCTGTCTGCAGAACCTGCTGCTCTCTTGGTTTCAAAAAGGTTTTCAGACATTTGAATGGGCTTGTTTATACCACAAACGTGTTTTTATTTCAACATAAATTAACGTACAGTAGCTTTCCTCTCAAGACCTCAAACCCGACCAGACATTTATCTACAGTTTTAAAGAGCACACACTCAGGGGAATCTATTTTCAACAGAAGTGTTACTTTTTTGGCACAGTCTCGCTGACCCGGTGACTGTAAATGTTACTGACGTGGGTGCCAGAAGAAAGATGGATGGTTTTGACCCCTGTTTTAACAAAGACATGTGTACGCTCACTGCCTCCAGAATAATACCAACTCCTCTTCTCCCCTAAACAAAAGCATGCATCCATTCATGAAAGATATCTTGATTTAATTAATCACACCAGGAATAGGAATATGCAGCTAACAGTGTGTGGATGTGTTGACATGAAAGAATCTATAGATACAGTAGTATTAGCTTTGTGTGTATTATTATTAATAGATTTGCCTTTTCTGGGTATTTTGTATAATTTTGTTTTTAGAGGGCTATTTAGATGTGTGACCTTTTGATTGATATACATTTATGTATTACAAAGAGCAGCACACCAGGTTTTCAGACTTAGTTTATGTTGCAAAAATGTGTATCATTTGCATTTCCTTGTATTGTGTAATGCATGTTATGGGTAAATTAAAAGGATAGAAGGATAACTGATGAAGCGAGGTGAACAAAAGACAAAACCTAGTGAAAGGAGGGGAACTGATGCTGCGTTGAGCCACGGGCTTCTGAAAATACACATAAACTGCCTTTGCAAAATGTGCACAGACACAACTGTACATAATCCCCCTACATACATGCACACACTCGTGAACACACACAGGTAGGACGGAGGAATCTGCCGTGCCAATTTGTTGCACCCTGGTCCCCTCTCAGGAGACTCGCGCAGAGGCAAGCAGCCGAGCCAAGACTGGCACACATCCCATAAACACACACTTACGGCACAGTAGCTGTAGGCAATGGACCGTCAGACTAGTGTGTCTGTACTGAACTTTGTGAATCACAGGAGACAAAAGCTGAAGAACTGGGAGCATGAGAAACAGATCTGTGCACGAAAAACATGGAACATCGCCTCCATCACTATTGGTAATATACTTTTCTCACTTGGCCATGATGATATACTCACATAGCCTTTCCCTCAGCAGCAGCAGTAAAAACATTGTTACTTCAACTGGAAAGAGGCTCATTGACAAGACTTACTGATGTTTGTCAAGTTTCTTGACACAAATTTCCTGAGATCAGGATTTAATTATTGGCTATGTGTGTCTGTGTTTCTGCTCTTGTCCCATTTAGGCTTCCAGTTAGGAAAGTGCAGCTTTATTTAACGAACCACAGTGAGCAGTGTACAATAACCTTTCATCAAATAGTTGAAGGTGGTTGTTCCAATACCAAAACAACTAACACAAAATCAAACAGAACTTGTGTCACAACCTTATGTTGTCACTCTTTAATTCAAATGAATATATGTAAGCACACATCTCCTGATTACAGAAGAAAAATGACCATTATGCGATGACATTTTTGAATATTCTGAAGCTGTACTTCTCTCGTCTAATAAGATAAGCAGTACTTCCACTAACAGCTGCAGGGATGAGGACATGGCTTCCTAGACATTGGTTAATCAGCGCAGAGACTTGGGGACCATCAGTGGAATAACACAGCTGGTAGCTATCTTCCATGTCCCAGCTTCTAGTTCAGCTTGGCACTTTGAAAAGAAACAACATTTCAACCTTGGAGAATATAGTTTGCTGATCCAACAAGGTTTTTCCACAGCTCAAGTTTAATTTCTATAACAGAAAAACTACTTCTGTTCAGAATTGTTCCAGTCTGTTCTTTCTCTGCACTAATGTCATTGTCACTGTCCTCTGGGCCAATTATGCTGCGTGTATTGTCTGATTGGACCGCATATTGTTTGAGCAATCAGTAGCAGTGCGACTGTATGTGTAAGGGATTGTGTCCACGTGTGTACAGTGTGTAATTTATTATCTGATGTGATGAGTATCTTTGCAGTGAAGGGTAGCACAGATTAAATGATACAAGAGAGGGGCTCCTGTCTTTGTGGCTTTTCAGGGGCCCAGTCTGGCACTAATCAGCTCAACGCAGGGCTGACTGCACTCAATTATTCTCTCATTACTCAGCAAACAGTAAAGGCCATGAGAGCTGTTCAGGGCAAGTTACCCTTCAAACCCCTTGCCTTGTATTTTCACTGGTCTGTCACTGTTTCTCAAAGTTTATAATCTGTGCTAACTGGTCTTTAGACTATGTTGTTAAAGGTCTTGGACTTGTCATGGTCTTGACCTTATTTTTACTCACTCTTGTCTCAGTCTCAGGTGCTAAGAGTATATTTGCCAATTGTTATATTAAAATCTCAAGCATTATATTTAATGAAAAATCTAAAAAATGTCTAAGACTGAACTAATGCTGCATCATTCACCAAACACTAAAGGCCAATGCATATTTGAGGTGGCAAGAACAAAAACAAAGTTAGTTCTGACCAGGACCTTCCATACTTCACAAGAAACTCAAGCGCAGAACTCCTAACTTTTCTGCATTAACCACGCCCACCTCAGATTTTTGACCAATCACACAATAGTTCTCAGACACAAGTAAAAAGTTCTGCTCAGACAATGTGTCAAGAACAAGCTGCAAGAACTCCCAAACCAAGGCTGCAATAAACAAAATGACGTAATTTTGTTCTTGCCACCTCAAGAACAAGAACAGATTTCTTGTTCTTGCGGTGTGTGAATTGGCCCTAACCTTTATGAGTCTGGACTCACTGGAGGCCTAAGGCTAAACCTGGACTGAGATTAGTCTCTGGTCTTGGACATGACTTGGTTTTGTTCAGTGCGGTCTTGACTAAACAATAGTTCAGACTCCATTTATTACCAAGGCAACTGTCAATAAAACTAACATTTAAAAGTTTGAGGCACTTAGCTGATGTTTGTGTGGCGGCAAAAGGACTAGTGTTTTTAGCCTTAAAGTGATTATTTGAGTGTTAGACTATTAAAATATTAATTCGACCATTGCTCAAATCAAACTGCTGGGTGCTATGGATCAGCATCAAACTATTAAAAAAAGAATTCCAGACACTGCTTTAAGCAAGAACAGAATTAGGACCAAAATCAATGTCCATGTATAACACAGTGGGCTGTAGGGGAGCACAGTACACTTCTGGTCAAAAATATTGAGTAAATGGACAGACTACAAAGTGAACAGAACAATACAGGCAGGTCTAAGTAAATAAATGTTTTCCATCACTATCCACAAATCCAGTTGGCTTCACTAACATGCTTGTTGAAAATAGGCCATTCATTCATTTTCTACCGCTCAGTCCCGTTAGGGGTCGTGGGTGACTGGAGCCTATCCCAGCATGAAAATAGGCCACATTTACATTATTCTTTTATTTTTATTTTTACAGAAACTTAAAGTATATTAATTGCATCCACATACAGTTTTAAAGTGTTGTGTTTAAAAGTCCTGGACAAACCAAATTGAAATAGCCTACCAAAACACAAAAAGATGGCATCTTTTTCTAATGATTTACTGTCAGCATTTCCTTTTTTTAGTTTTCTGTCTCTCCATCCGGCATCTCCCTTGTTCCTCTTCCCTCTTGTGAATTTACCTGCGCAGCTTCAGCACAGAGCTGTCAGAGAGGCGTGCTCTTGAGTCTGTGCATGTATGTGTGTGTGTGTGTGCATGTGTTAATGAAACTGACAAATCCATGCTCACTACTCCACCCACTCCCAACCAGCCCTGAAAAACAAATGAAATATGCATGCTCAGCAATTTGTTTCATATTCTCCTGGCACTGGTCTTGTGCACAACATTTTTCCAGAGAGGTAGATTTGAGGCAAACCGCTGCAGCATCCTCAACTCAAGTGCACAATCTTGTTTACTTATTTCTTGCTGTTAAATTATAAAGCCTCAACCTATTTTTAAATATTTACTCCATGTGCAGGCTTAATATACCAAAATATGCCAATCTTCTATATTTACACACCAAAAGCCAATCTAGTAATCCACATAAGTGTCCTCTAATTCAATATATTTACTTTATTATAAAGAAATTGTGAAGGAGAATTTAAATAACAGTGGTTGAAGTGTATCCTGTACAGTATATTAGTATTTCAAATTATATATACCATTACAAATAAAAGATGAAGTGAGGATTTCAAAACCTTGTTCCTCAATCAATTAATTCACTTTATTAGCCATTTGCAGTATAAAACCACATTGGAAAAAAATGTACAAGAAGCTCAAAGTACAATGTCAGACATATAAAAGACATAACATAAAACAGACAAGCAAATGTCACATAAATCCTGACCCTGATCTTGTGTCACCTGTGTCCCCCTTTAAGATGAACTGCATGGAAATTAATCAGAACTCCAAAAAAATACCTCATAAATACCACTATATCAGTTGCCCATGTTTTGTTTTGAGTGTCAAGTGTCAAACACCTGTGTCGGTGCATTGTGGGGGTCATGTGGAGCCCCTCTGTAGTTCATTCAAAAATTAAAAGTATCTGTAGCTTAACATCAACCAGAGCGGCCGTCCTTCGACCAGCGGTTCAATCCCCACTCGAAACATCCCAAAGCATCATAACATCCTGTTGTTGTGTCCTTGTGCAAGACACTTTACCTACCTTGCCTCCAGTGGTGTTCCAGCCGTAACACTTGTAAATAGCTTAATGTATGTAAAGCGTTTTGAGTGCCTACTACAGTAGGTGGAAAAGCGCCATATAAAAAAGAAAAAAAAACTGTCAAGCTCAATCATGGCATTAAACATATTCACTGCGTTTGTAAGGTTAATGTATTATGTGAATAGTCCCTGAAATCCCTTAAATAAAATAAAATTTTATAAAATTGTATAAAATTTAATGAAATTTAATAAAATAAATCTGTGTGCGTGTGTTTGTTCCCACTGTTCACGTAACTGTTTACATAATTGATGAATATGATAATGATGCAAGCTGGCACTGCGGTCATTTGGCGTGAACACTGTGTGAACACTGAAGTGTGCAGGCTGGTCGTTCGTTCACAAACCCCTCATCCTGCCACTGACATTTTGACCACAACTTTGTTGTGCCAGACAGACAGAGAGACAGACAGGTAGACAGACACACGGACAGCATATGGTGCAGGACCGGAGACCTGTGGACCCATGTGCTAGTTAGAAAAACACCTCTCAGAGTCTCTCACCCGGCTCTGCTCCCCTTTTCTCTCTTGGCATATGCTGTGTGTGGTTGGCCGTGCGCCACATGCCGATCGGATGCCCTCGGCACTGCCGGGGCTCCGTGCCACCTGTGCCACTGTCTCCCAGCAGCCGCCAGCAGCCCCCAGCTCCCCAAACACAGTGTGCACCTGTGTACAAGAGAGAGCCATTCAAACCCACAGACACATTATTAAGTGTAATGCCCTACAAGAGTTATCTAATGCAAACGTGTCTTTATCTTCCCCACAAGGGACTCATTCACTTTTCATTTTCTCATTAACCAGATCTGAGTTCATTTTGCAAAATGCTGTACATGTTATTTTATCATTTGTATTACTCCCACCCTCTTATATAGTGCTCACCAGAAGTACCAGCCAAGCACAAGACAGTTTCATCCGCTTTATATAAAAATTAGTTTAAACTTTCTATTTGTTGTCAAAGTATCACTTTTTTGGTGTAGTGGGTAATAAATGTAGAATATACAGTATGTGACTTTTCTAATTAGACTTTTATTTGGAAATCCTACACATTGCTGCAGTAGGTAAGCCATGATTTGATATTAAAGCATTCAGACAATTCAGAAATAACCATGGTCATCAACTGCCGTAAGTGTTAATGCTGCCCAAAAATGTACCCAAAGATTGGTAGGAGAGTAATCCTATATTGTGCAAAACCTCATGTTGCAGTGGAACAATAAAATGCACACTTGTGTCTTGGTTGTATGTATCAGTCCAGATGTGCTGAGGACAGAGGGATTACAAAGGATTAGGAACATTTTATTGACATACAGTAAATACAAAATTTAACTCTATATTATGATGCTTTATCAAATGAGGCCACATTCTTTATCTTCAGTACACAATAAAGTCCTTCTGTCGCTCAATTTGTTTTGTAGGCAGCCTATAGGTATTTTCAAATCGCTGCCATAGAGAGGTTTAAGGGAATATTTGTTTAAGAGAGTCAAAGTGAAGGATGAATGGAGTGAGCTCAAGCTTCTGTGTTGCGTGCAAACTGGGCAGCTAAACAGAGAGGAACAAAAACACTGTTATCTCTGCGACTCTGCGGTCTGTCAGATCCGCACACGAGCTTGTACAGAGCATATCTGCAGGCTATACCTTTGTTCAGTTGCTGTTTTATGAACAAACTATGCTGGGCCCTCATATGGTGTCACGCAGCAGCCATGGCCTTGTTCCTCAGTTCGCCTCATACTGTAAGACAGGAGTGTCCGAAGCATGGCTTGGGTCTTGATTGTTAGTTTAGTTTGGTCAACAAAGTAATGAAAGAATACAATATTTTCTTCAAAAAAATAAATAAATAAAGTTTACATTGACTAAAAGGGTGTAGGCTGAAGTTGAGACTTATTTATGCCTACCCTTTAGTTATTTATACCTACCTTTAATCATCAACCATGCCCTGTAGAGTTTACAAACTCACAAAAATCCATCTTGAACTGCTCCAAGCAAAGTATTTCCGTCAGAACCGTGGCCAAACTTGCTTGGTGTATTCAATGTACTGACGGGTTTTAGGTTTGAAGATGTAATGACTGTTTTACTGTTATGAACGTAAACAACATGCCGCTGCTCTGATTAGACAAAATTGTGGACGAAAATCTAGTTATTAATTTAAAGTATCTGCCCTTCAAAGGGGTCCTCCCAGATGGTACTGTGGAGCAGATTATGTACTGTGAAGCAGTTCTATCTGGCAGAGTCAAGCTACTTAATCATGGCCCGAGAAATAGTGCATGATCTACTCAAAATAACACTTTTAATTGATGGACTGATTTCTAAATAACACTTTTAATTGATGGATTGATTTCTGCTGGGTTTGTGCAGAGATAGCAGGATGTCTCTACAGGTCAGGTGTGGAACTGTAAACTGATATTTACCATCAGGTTTCCTTCAAAAGGTCCACACTGCAAATTCAATGTCTCAGAAATGAAAGAAGTAATGCTGGTTCAATACTGAACAAAAGTGTCACTGTAGGACATCGAGATCTCATTTGCAACCAATTATTCACTGAAAGCAAGACAAATGTGTTTTGATAAATGTTACAGATAATTTTTTATAGAGGTTATGTTTTGTCTAGACAGCTTTCTCATCTCTATTTATTTATTACTATATTGTTACTCCTTAGTGGTTTGCATTTTGTGCCACTAAATATGATAGAAAATTACGAAAAGAAAAAGTTTTACAATTCAAAATGTAAGTTCATTACCAATGATTTTTACGTGTCCATAGTGCCACTATATGAGCTGTTCCAGGCCCTTGTGTATTGCCTCAATGTTGTAATCATAAATGTTCCAGTTTTAAACTAATCCACAAATTGTGAGGTCATTTACTGCAGCTGACCCACACATGGACTCACAACTGCACCTGACTCCATGTTGCTGTTTTCCAGTCTCTGCAGCACAAAACTTTACCCTGTTATATTCACCTGACCACACACATGTACAGGCAGCAGGCCCACTGACTGTGTGGACTCGTTGCCAAAATATCTGACAACTTTTCAATATGAAGCATCACCATTGAGCACAAGAAGCCGTTACAAACTACTGTAATTCTTTATGTCTTACAATTACATATACTATATTATCTACATAGGAGACACACAACTTATGCACCCTTTCAATAAAAAAATACTGTTTACTATACAACAACAACAAAGGGTTTGTGAGTCTGCCCTTTCCACACCTGACACACACTCAGTGGGTCACACTCAGGTGTCCCCACAGTGGTCTCAGTTGGCCATAGCCCTCTGTGGAGGCTTCAGGAGCAGCTGCGAGTAAAGACACAGGATTTGAGATGGACAACAGCCAGTATAGACTCAGAGAAACAACATTGGTGAAAAAAACACATCTAGAATTGAACACAGTGAGAATATGATTAATATGAGTTTAAAGTTTTGAAAGGTACACTTAACAGGAGGAACTTGACATGTATTACCCAAGATATGGTGTAGTGGAGATAGTTCTTCTCTTAGCTCTTCTTCTGGTGATTCTACAGAAGGCCTACAGCTTGATTTTAATGCCATAGCCCCAGTGTCACTACTGGACTTTGTAAGGTTATAGCTGCAAGTCAGTGATATTTTCTGGTTTTCAGAACCTGCCTTGGGCCACTGAAGAGGAAACCCAGTCCTGTAATATTAACCCTTTAGTTGTTTAAAAAATAAAAATATTACATGGAGAAAATACATGGAGAAAGTTTATATTTGTTTTTCAAACTGATTATAAATTGGGTGTTTATCAAACATTGTTCAATAGAAATATGGTGGTTCACTTGCTGGTTGTTACAATATGTGTGGTAGCCTCAGCAGCATGGTGCCACAGTGCCTCACAGCAAGACAGTCCAGAGTTTGACTCCCGGGCCAGAGGGCTTCCTTCTATGTAGAGTTTGCATGTTCTCCCCTGGTGCTGGCTGCGGATAACTGTAGGACTTACAATAACTCTAGATAAAGAAAAGGTTAAAGCAAGGGCAACTGACTAAGCAAGAGACTTTGTCAATTCTGAGATCAATTCTAAATGTTTTTAATTTCTTGGTGTATTGACCATAAGCAAATGTTTCAGTTGTTATTAAATTTGCTATATACAATCACAGTTCTTCCACATAAATAAATGCAGTCTGGTAAGGAAGTACTCTAGGCCTGAAGGCCACAGGGAGTGTGTTCATAAACCACATTTTCTATGAAACCAAAACATATTAATATTCAAACAGAGGCCGTAAACAGACGTGTATTAAATGCTGTCTTATTCTGGATTTAATTGTCTCGCTCATTTGTGAATGTGTCCAAATAAATAGTCCAATAGAAGAATTTGCTCTCTTGTGCATTTTAATCTTTTTCTTCATTTTGCTGATTGGGTGTCTTTAAACTAGCTCTAAAGTACAAGCCAGTATCGATTCCTTCGCTGTCCACCAGTTTAAACTCAAATAAAGGTGGACACGCACGAGGAAACAACATCTTTTAAAGCCGCGGTTCAACTCCGGAGAACCGCCATCCAATTAAATGTGCCAACTCAGCAGTTTGTGATTTATCAGCCAATTATAAAAGTGGACAGGGAAAACATTACAGTCATAAATAAGAAGTGCAAGTCTATTACACTTGGTCAATATAAAAAAATGAAAGTGTGACGTTTATACATAGTAAAGTAAATTTATAGCAGCAGAGAAGAAATAGTGATGCACTGGCAGTAATAAACTTTAGAAGTTTAGTCAGTGGTTTAAATAGTGCATAAACTATTTAGAAGCAGCATTAACAATACAAAGCCACGAACTGAAATGCTATAAACTATTATTAATGGTTTAACTGTAGTTGGAAAAAGTCTCCAATGGTAAAAATTTAGTTGCACCATAAAGCCGCAAAATGGTCTCCTAGACTTCAAAGCTCCTCAGATATACACCAGTGGCCATTACAGCCCAAGGTACAGTGAGCATTTATTTACAGACAGCCTTATTTGTTCAGGTAGACAGATTTTACAGTGCAGAGGCG
The DNA here is from genome assembly GCA_024349245.1 of Neodontobutis hainanensis. NCBI lineage: Eukaryota > Metazoa > Chordata > Actinopteri > Gobiiformes > Odontobutidae > Neodontobutis > Neodontobutis hainanensis. The sequence goes on along the minus strand of JALDNG010000004.1, from coordinate 6,695,297 downwards.
GAGGGAGAGCCCCCGAGGAGAGGGTAGATTGATGACCAGAAGCTTGAACGAGGGGAAAAAAGTGCCGGAGCAGAACGTGTTTATGTTGTATAAAGACACAAAGCTGCACAAAAACAGGGTACACTTCTGTTTGGCAAATGTGCTGAATCATTAAAACACTGGGATCTAAGCACAGTGTTGTCAATCACCAGGGGGGATACAAAAGAATGTGTCTGGAATAAATAACGTCGGGTCCCAGAAGGATATTAAATGTTACTTAGCTGAACACTGCACCTCCACAAACATTTCTGTCTTTTTTGATTTTGTCATAATGTTATAGTATGCAGCAATTGTGTAAAAGATATAATTTTTGTGAAACCTGAAATGCTTTCTTGATATGAACTTAACACTGCAGCTGGGCTCATACCACACAATGTGTTTTAACATCAACACTGTGCTAGCTTCCTTAACAATTTGCAAGCTATAGAGTCTAGCTGTAAGTGCTCTGTGGGGTGCACTAGAAAAGGATGAGGCTCTACACACCTCAGTCCAACGACTTGGGTGGAACACCTTTCAGGCCAATACATAAAACTCAACGGCCTGCTCATCAGTGTATGGGAGGAGTGTCTTTACAGGCAACAAGAGGTAATTACAAAGTCAATAATAGTTTTTGTTTTCTCAAATAAGCCTAATTTATGTACACTCCCATTGTGTTGCAGCTCCATAGGAAAGACCTTCTGCTGTGCCACAATCTTAGAGGAGCCCCCAAAATGTAATAAATTAAGAGAAATACTTTAATAATCAACCTGTTTTGTTTAAATAATAATTATGATTTTTAACCTCTTTTTTGTGAAGTTGATGCAAAAATACACACTTTTCTTGAGACACTGCAATCCATTGTTTCAGGAAGGCCTTGGTTACACATGATTTAAAAACATCAAAACTGATAATACTGTCTCTTTTTCCTTGTAATAAATATCCAATCAGGACAAATAGATAAACAGTATACATTGTACAATCTCCATAAATATTGAATTGCATATAATAATATAATATTTTTTGAGATTTTACAGAAGGTTTGGTTTATTATTTTTAAAATATTCCTAGAGTCAGATACAAGCTTTCCACACACAGAGTCAAATTTTAATGTGTTTTAAAAAAATTATAAAAAATTTAAATGAATTAAATGCCAACTAACAAAAATGATCTATTATGTGAAATGTGAACGGACATTTGGATTTAAAACAAAACAATGTATGTAATTAAGGAAATTAATGCAGATATCTATTTTTCATGAAGTAGCTCATGTGTTTATAAGATTTCTAGTGATATATAATACTGATAGTAGTATTTGTTTAAAGGTTAAATCCAGTAAACTGTAACCTCTACTTTGTGCGACTGAATAATGCTTTATTAGTCAGTGCTTTTTATGACCATTATGATGAAATGACTATGACCTTCCAAGTTTACAAAAAGCCATAGTATTTACTTTACTGAAAAGATAATGTTATGTCTCCCAGTGGTCTTCAGTATGAACAAATACTACAAAGACACCAAAGAAGAACTCCTCAGCCCATATAGCCTTCTCACTCAAGTGTGAAGTTTGAAGAGGCCCATGTTCGCCATAGACAGGTGGAAAGTCCTTTAATGTTGGTGCCAAGTTTATATAAAACCATTAATCATTATAAAGATCACAGACATAACATGAAATCACATAAACATACCAATAGCAGCAGTAGTGTTTATGTGTGAAAAGCTGCCATATTTGATGCAGTGCAGTTAAAGCCAAGACCAACTTTTACCAGATTTGATGAAGCCCACACTGCACTGAATATGCTTCTATAAAACATAAGGGGGAGACTGCATTTTGTGACAAGACACTGTCATAAATGTAAAGACGGCCTGAAGTAGATTCAAACGGATGATTTCTATTTAACCTTGGTCTCAATGTCACTCACCAGCTTCACATTTCTCTACAAACCAGAAAACCCTCCCCTCCTGCTGCATCCCGCGCTCCTCTGCTCCCCCCTCTGTGGTGCGTTTGAGCGGCTCACCAGGGGGGCCTGTGGTTGTGGGGGGTTGTGTTTGTGTGTGTGTCAGTGCGTGTGAATATATGGTGTTTGTAGCTTCTTGCTGTTCTCTCTAGATGTGCTAATGTGATAATTGAGTATTCCAAGTCCAACTGTGTCCCCAAATTCACAGCTTTGCCTCAGCCTTTCTCACGTCTTGATGAGCTTCTTTAATATTAAGCGCCATCAACACTCAAGACTGCTGATGACAAGATACAAATGTATAGCTGCTCATTTTGTATGCATCAGATTGTTTCAAGAAGCACTGGCAATGTTCTTACTGACTCAACATAATTTTTCGACATGCATAAACATCCATGTAGTTGTATTCTTTATATTTACAATACATGGATTTTAAACATGGTGTAACTTTGGGCCAGCCTTGTCCAAAGCCTGACCTGAAGTTAAGTTAAACGCTGTATGTTGTTTAACTGAAGAAAAATATTGATGTTTGAAAATATTTATATTGCCTTGTGCATTTCAATAGCTCAAGGTTTTTCTGCTGTGAAGATGTCAGGTGACCATTGGCTCCAATTTCCAATGTTTTATACTGTATTTAATGGTTGAAACCTGGATACAGGAAAAATACCAGGCCTTGTCAATCACTGAAATATAATGTTTCATGTTTAAAAGATCTGGTGTGCCACAGGCTCTGGCCTCACTAATGCAGACAAACATTAAAGCTGCAGTTTGCAAATGTGGGATTGTATATTTTGAAACATATTTAAATTTTTTATTAGAATAACTTGACTCACCTGATAGAGTGCAGACCACATTCTCGGGCAACACAGGATATCATTTTCCTCTCTCTCCCATGCTGTCTACACTAACTTTATATTGAAAAAATCTTTCAAATTAAAATTACAATTTAGTGCTCAGAGTCTAGGTTTCAACATTTTGGCCCTCTAAATGACATGAGAATTTATTGAACCATGACTAAAACAGCTTTTATGAACAATAAGCTGTCTTTACTTGTCCACAGCAGCACAATGTTTAAATATGTTCCCAGAGCTGATTATTGTCAGAGCAGGAACAGGAAATGAAAAGTACACTTCAAATTTAGGCCTTTGATTTGACATGACATTGCTTAAAGGACCATGACTTTTTCAGAGATTGATTTGGTGCTGATCATTGCAAACAAAAAAATATTCAGAAAACTATCAATTTGATTAGTGCTTGTGCATCAAGTCAAAAACAACTCTCGGGAGTAGCAGTGGAAAGTTTTCTTGTCTGGAAATAGAGCAGCCTGGGCCCTCTCTGGGTCTTATTTTTCCATCTCCATGCTCTCTCTTACTGCAGACAGATGTCTCAGAAGCCTTTAAAGGAGCCACCAGAGCATCCTGGGATGGGTGAACAGTGCCCAAAGACCGGCGCTCGTCCTCTGGCCCCGAGCATGTTGAGCAGCACACTGAAGGAGCCAGTGGGTCAAAGCTGTAGCCTGAAGCTTCAGGCACACACTTCACAAACCAACACAGAAAGGCACTCTCTGGCTTTCAATATTGATCAGTCCTCGCACATTCACAAAGACATGCATCAGATGGTGAGAAATCAATGAACGCATTTACTCTGGCTGCCAACCAAGTCATTCTCAGTGGTTTGTGTATTTTTTAGCTGTTTTCAGTCTACAAGTTGAAAAGTTGAACCCAAACTTTGGCGAAGACTTTTAACAAACAACAATGAGGGGTGGAGAGAGGGCGTTGACGAGGCGTTGTCGGAAGAAGAAGAGAGGAGGGATTAGGGCTGGAGCCTCGCTGTCGAACCAACATCGATACAACGGCAGCATTTGCCTAATCCCCTGGTAATGGGAGCTTAGCCGCCTCCCCGGACACATCAGCACTCCCACCACCTACTCCTCTCCTCTTCCCCTCTCCTGCCCTGTTCCCTGCTCATTTACATGACATTAGACACATTAAGGCGGCCCCATTATGTGCGTGTTGGTTTTGGGTCCCAATGCGCCGGGCCCTTGGCTTTTTGAGGAGAGGAGCAGAATGAGTCAGGACATCATAGAGGCTTGTCCACTATTTTGTCCACGAGAGATGTCTGTGTGCTCGTAAAGGACTCGGTGAATGGATGCTGAGTAAATGGAGAGAGCAGAGCTAGTGATCTGATACACGTTTATAAAGTCACTGAAGATGTGTGTTTGTTTTTCTGATCGTAAATGAAGACCGCAGTATCACAGAGAGGACCGTAGCATCAATGCTTCATATGCTTCATGGAGCTAAAATTGTTTTTCTCAGCTCAAGTTCAAACACCAAGGTGAAATAAATAGCTTTTTATTTGACAAAGACAATCTAACATCTCCAACCCAGACTCTCAATGGATTCTCAAAGGAGGCTGTGTCAACATTTTCCCAAACACATTGTTTAATAAAAATAATGTTGAAAAAATGAAAAAGAAAGAATTTTAAGAAATTTCTGTCACATTCTCATATTCCCATATTTGCTGCACCAGATCTAAAATAAATTTAAAAAAAAGTCTAAAAAAACACATGGTTGTGATTCTTGAAAGCATGACATGAGGCCTGATGTAGGAACAATAGTGACGTATTTCTCTTTTTATTATACCCATATAGTATAATATATTATGCTGGGCCAAAGAAAGACCTCCATAGCATAAATTAAACTGTGATGAGCAATTTAATATATGTAATAAAGGGGTTTTATAGTAGATATATCTCAAAAACACAACCTGTAATTTGAACTATATGGCTTCAGTGACTGATGAGTGCACAGGCCATCTTTAAAAAGTATTAATGAGGAGTGTCAATTATGACTCACGTCATTAACAGACTTTTGGACATAATAAAAAGAATATAATAAACATTTTACATGAGGCTCACGAGGCAATAATGGGGCCATAAACAATGTTTTATAAAAGACTAACTTCACGGTTTATCTTCAAAGCACAGATAAACTCCCAGCCATGAAGAGGCAGAAAAAGTCGAGCAACAGTTCATAATGTTTTCCTGCTTTTCATAACTTTCCCTTCTTCTTCTTCATCTCTTTCATTTAGCCCCATAAAGCAGAGTTTTCACTCGGCTTCAAAGAGCTGTGCTGAGCTCGGTTGGGGGCCTTCAAAAGCCCCCTGTCTGTCGGCAGGTTTAGGCACAGAGAAAGCGTCTTGTTCTTCAAGGATTTGGCTCACAAATAACGCCCAGCCAGGGCAAAGGCAGCAGGCTGCACTCTGACAGGAGAGGAGCACATTTCTGCATTTTGGTCATCTCTTTACAGGACTCTTTACCACGTCTGTCTGAGTGAGTATTTGCTCTCTTTGCTTCTGCGATTGTCTTTCTGGTTTTGGGCTGCCTTTGGCCATTTACACTTGTGAAGAAACTGCCTCAAAATGGATGAAGGTATTTAGAAATGTTTGTTTAAATCTTAATGAATCCATTAGAAAGTGCATGAAACAGGATAAGTGTGTGGATGATGGATTTAGAGATAATCGTTCTCTCTTTTTGGTTTTATTAATCTTGACTCAACACAGGACACAATTTTTATTAGAAACACAGCTCAGTAATTGGAAAGTGAACAGGTATTACATTTTATAATAAATCCAGATCATAGCTCCTCTAATTGTGTTACTGTGTTGATTTAACAGTGCTTATGGTGACAACATTAAGATCATTAAGATCTTGGATTAAAACTTAAAAAATAAATAAACTAGATGAGTTGTGATGGGAGTAAAAGTTAGGTAAACTATAAATCCCGACGAAGGGAGGAGACAGAGCCTTCTCCGACCAATGATGTCCGTTATACTGCAATGTAATACTTTCTGTTCGACAAACAGTTACAGGTAACTTTAGACCCTAAGGTATAACTGACACATTGTAACTGACTCTATATTCACTTGTGTTTCTTAATTTTATTGAGGAATCTTTGGAGTGTGCTATTTTTAATACGTGGTATGCATTGAATACTGTCGATCTTAAGATCAATGAAACTAGAGCATGTCTCTCCAACGTTACTCAAAAGAAACTAACCGAACACAAATGAAAACAAATCTATAATGTCAATGTTTTCAGTGATGCACAGTTGGACAATTTACACAATCTTTTACAGAATAATATCAGAAAGGATTTATAATGATGCATGTTCTGTATTTGGAAAAAATAGAGAAAAAATGTTGATAGAGAAAAAACAACATTGTATATTCACTCTGCTGTAAGAGTTCATATGCAATAGTTTGCAAGCTTCTGTACTTGATGTAATTGTAAAGCAGCACAGCATACATTGAGATAGGCTTTAGAAAACATGTGTTTTATATCATTCAAAATGAAATGAGGACTGTTTTATTGGCCTACAACCTTTTGTCTGTGGCTCCAAAACACACATATAACAATCAATAACAGCGTTTCCAGCTTATGACTGTACAAATATTTTCTAATGGAAGCTAAGTTAACCTTTTTCAACCGGCTCATTGAAAGTGTGAATTGTTAACAGAGGCATAAACATAGTGCAAGCACAAGAATGTGTCACAGTTAATGCAGTTAAATATAAACTCTATTCACCGTAGACTAAAATACTGGGCTGCTATAATGTGGCTTTTAGGTGTTAAAGTGATAGAATTACAGTGACCTACAGTCTTTTCTTCACTGTTCTGGTGTTGTGTATATTATTATCCACATCAAGTTTTTTTTTACCACGCTGTTGAGGATCACAGGATTCACAGACACCAGACATTTCTGTCGCTGCTCTTATTGTTACTCTTATTCGGATAAGGGAGTCAGCTAAACGGCTAGATTGTTATTGTAAATTGTAGGCCGGTCCACATGTTAGCTCACTAGTCAGAGCCTTCCTAAGAAAATGGTGTGGACGAGATTCAAACAGGCAGCCATTATAATCAGTCATTCAGCCTTTTGCAGGAGACACTGCGGGTTTGCGGTTTGTTCTAAATTTAAAGGGAACCTCTGTGACCTGTTGGCTTTCACGTCGGCCTCAAACCACTCGGCTGGGCCCCCATTTTCCTCCCCCCTGCCCCAGGCCTCTTGTCTTCTACTGCATTCACTGGTTCTGTCTCAGCTACTGCTCTCACTGCTTCTTCCTTTTTAAATCTGACCATGTACAAACTTACTTCAAAGTTATCTGAAGCTATGGCCTGTTATTGCATCACAAAGCTCTGATATTGCCTTGTCAACAGTTGTTTTCAAAGTATATTCAAAGAAATGCAAGTTTTACTTTGCTTATATGTTTTATCTTGGTTGAGGAAATGTTGAGTTCATGAGTGGTGTCAATGTTAATTGATGATCCACTACACGAACAAATTAAAATACATATAACTATCTTAATGTGTTGGTGTTAGACCAGCCTTTGGTTTATGAGACATGCAGTGTTTCACATTTTGTTCTTTTTCACCATACTTTTGTTTTCATCTGTCTTTAGTCTTGGTTTACTTTAACCTAGAACCTTGTGTCAACATTTTAATAAACAAAATGTACCCACGTATTTGACTGAGATTGTCCTGTTTTCATTCTCCTCCAAAGTATTTGTAAAAAAGACATATGTCCTGTTTTAAACAGTTCCTGTCCACAACGTCCCAGTTTTAACAAAACCAAAAAAATTAGCTCAATATGTGTATTATGTTATAGTTGGAATATTGGGAAAATGCATTCAACATGAGCCTGTTGCTTCAAAATCAACAAATGCATCTATTCTATATGTTCCTTACACTTAAAAGGTATTTTTGTAAATTAGCCATTTAAATGTAAACTGTGATTGGCTGAGAGCTGCACACTCAAAAATGTCCCTCCCATTTAAACAAAGACAGTCAAGGCCTGTATCTTACAGATACAGTCACCTCAACATTGTTCTAGAGGGCCAAAATAAATCAGATCTGTAGTGTGTTAATAAATCTACCTACAACCTATTAGAGGCCAACATTTTAACACCCAAATGTGATTTGCGTTTGTATATACGGTCTCATATTCTGTTGTCTCCATACAGTTCCATTTGTGTTTTATGGTTAAGGATAAAGGGTAGTAGTGGGACTGTTCCCAGCATGCACTGGACTCAGGGCAGAGCAGCTCCCTGAGCAGGCCACTGGTGCATCCCTGACAAACATGCTCCCGCTCAGGGGAAACAGCTCCTGTTCTCCCGCTGACCTGTGCGTGTTGGTGCCTTTTAGTGTAAAACCAGGGGAACATAAACACGGCTAACGACAGACTCTAACCACTGGGACGCAGCGCTCACCTGCCTTATTATCGCCTTTTCTGTTTCAGTGCAGCACAGTTGGAAATAATGGCTTTTGGTGTGACTTCTCCTGGAAAAGATCACTGTGTGCTTTCCGCTGGGCTAATCATATTTCACATGGCAACTGGACCAGGGAGAGGCAAGTGGAGGAATTTGGAGCCATGGAGGATCATGGGAAATGAGCAGCAGGATAGAGACTGCAGTAATTAGCTGTGTTTCATAGTGGCTTATAACTCAGACACAATGAGGAGACAGCGTGTTGATGGATACCTGAAAGTCTGTGTGTGCCTCTCTGCCTTTAAATAATGCAGTGTGATCGATGGTTCCTACACTGTGGAGACGTGTCAGCAGTGCTGCACACATACACGTCTGTCATCTGTGTTCAGTGAGCAGCCCGCCGGTGGCTCACTGAGGAGATAATTAGACGGCTTACGTTTTTAACGTATAGCATTAAGAGCTGGCCACATCAAAACTGCACTAATGTCTGGATTTAGACACAAACACAGCTGGAGAATACTACTTCCAAATGAATAGAAGAATGCTATAAAAAACAAGGCCAACAATAACACATTAGCATTATTTGACACTATTTGTCTTTTAATGAGCACTAATAATGACAGCTGGGTAACATGTAATATGTTATTATTTACAATAGACTATTATAATAAAAGACAAATATATTTGATTCCTTAAATTGACATTAAAGTAGTTGTTATATTTTTTCTTTCTCAAATTTGATAGAATTTTCCATTTGCTGTAAAACAATAGAATTACATTGTGTGAATCTTTAGTATTGTTAGTCCCATGCTTCACTTGAGCAACACTTAAATGACATTATTATGTGTAACTGTATCAGGACTACATCCACACTAATGCCTTTTCATTTTAAATCCTTAAAACAAAGTGGTCTGTCTATTTTAGGAATATTACTGTATAAACCCTTTACGTCCAATCACAGGATTTGGAGTTACCAGTTTGTGAAGGATACTGTTCTGTTTTCCAAAGGAATGCAACGACACAATTGGGCAAAAGTTCACTTAATTTTAAGATAATAAATTTGCAAAAGTACAGCTAATTATTTGTTTAAAAATCTCTTTGGATATCAAGATATTTTCTTGTCACATGCTCAGAACCATTTGCAAAGTATAAAACCCATACAAGACAATTTAAATAAATATTATTGTTGATATTTTAACATCAATAACATAAGCCGAAGGATAAATATTGTGGATTTGATTGTCTGCACCATCGCTAAACAAAAACATAAAAATGCCAAAAATGTAATTTAATCCATAAAATAATTTAGAATAATATTTTAATATTGATAAATGCTGCCAAATCCATTAATACAGTAATCACTGTGGTCATTTTATTTTAATTACATGGATTTGGATGATTTTATAAAAGGTAAGAGTCAGTGGATCTGCAGCAACAGGAGGCCATATTGTGCACCAGTCATTCATGTTCCCAGCCTCTTTGGGCCTTCCTGTTTTATTTCTTCTTCTTCTTCCAGGAACTGCTTTTGTCTTTGGAAGTGGCAGAAGCTGTCTGTCAACACTGGCTCTGTTGCTACTTCTGTAATCTCTATGTTACATTTGCATTAGACAAAAAGCTAATAATAGCCAGACTGCTGAATAGGTGGCAGGAAGCTGTGAGCAACTGTCACACTGTGGGACAATAAGAACAAAAACAGGTCTATATTCTCATTTAAGCTGTTAATGCATGGTTTTCATGCATGTGATAATGGAGGTATATAGCTCCACTCTGACCTTTGAATAACACTCACATAATGAGAAATGTAAAGTCAGCGAATTGTAATTATTTCCATTGTAGCACTTTCCCTGTGGAGCTTTATGTGCCCTCATTAGGATTGTGAATACAGTGTTTCATCAGTTATGCTAATTTCAATATTACACACACAATGCACAATTATGTTCTTAATTAAATTTGTCAATATTGTCATTTTGAGGCCATTGAGCACAGTGCACACCTAACAAATCACAAATCTACGAGACAATAATGAAGCACAATGCAGCAGAACAGATAATTATATTATCAATACTAAGGGGATATTTCCGCTGTAATTTAAAAGGAGAGTATCATGCTCACAGCTTTGTAGCCACAGCGAGGCGAGGCTGGCTCTATGCATAATTCATATTTCCATATCGTCATGGTGATCATGTGCAATGAGTGTTTGCTCTCGCAGCGGGTTGGTGCCGTGTTAGAGGGTGGGCTGTGGGAAGGTGTCAGAAGAGAGTGAAAACGCCCTGAATGTGCGAAGGAGAGGAACACAGTGACACAGTGACAAGTAAAAACACTGGCTTTAATTATAATCTGTCTCAAAGCGCCCCATTTGCAGATTTCTCCAACTGCAGTTATTTTTACACAGTCAACACACAGCGGGATGGGACAGGGACAAGCTGGTTTCATAAATAGCCCAGCAGCTTTATTCTCAACATTCACTCATGAGGCACAGAATAACTCACAACAGTGTTCTTTCCAGGTTTGTGTAAAACAAGGTAATAATCTCTAAACTTTTATAGCCTCAGAATGCATCTGACTTTTGAGTCCTAAACTGAATACAACTGTTTTCATTTTATTTATTGTCATGTCAATGAATTAACAAAATATAAAACATATAAAATGCAGCTTGTTAATGATACTGCTGCTGAGTCTAAACGCTATAGGCACTGTCTCGTACATAAATATACCCCTTTTAAGAAGGTTTTTACAGGGTTTACTATGTGCTCAGTACTTCAGGAATCTATTATCCACTAAACATGACTGTAAACAAGTTATAACATTTGCTGCGGACACCTCAATATAAAGTGTGAATGCAGTGAAGCAGGTTGCATGAGTAGCTTTAGCAATGTTTTTACGCTTGATGCACTTCCGGACGCAACCTTCTCCATTTTCCCAAAATTGGGACCAGCACAGACTCCCCATGGGGATCTGAACCCCAAATCTTCTGCACCCATACATAACTGCATGTAACTCAGAGGGTAGTTATTATTATTATTAGTTAATCATGTGTAACTTTAGGTTAATAAAGGCTCTGGGTTAACAATGAAAAAAATACTTTTTTATTCTGAAATAGGAAAAAAATAGTTTTATATACTATTAAATATTCTTTTGTTACTTTTTTTACTTTTTACAAAGGTTTCTGTCCCTTATGGCCAGTGGGTCTGTTGCTTCCTGACACTAAAACTCAAGTTTTAATAAAGGCCAAAATCAAAGCATGTTGAGCAGGACACTAAAGCCCAATGTTAAATTTACAGAACCAGTCTTGAAGAGCCTTTGAAGTTAGATTATCAGGTATCAGGACCACAGAGCTGTCGTATGAGGTTTATGATGTCATTTTCATTTTCCTCAGAGGTCAAGAGCTGTTGTGAGGCCAACATCTGGTCAATGTAAAAGCAAGAAGAGAATTAGAAAGATGACAATCCCTCTAAATAGACACTACTATCTTTTTAACCTTGTTTTGTATTTTTGTACTGTTTGTTTTTAATTATGGGACTATGAGTCCAAAATAAAGTTGAATTGAATTGAAAATATTAAATACATGATATCAGACGCCCATCATCCACAGCTTCTCATTGTCTTCTGCCCCGGTTCACCCCTTTGCTCGTCTCCAGCTCTGTCCCGTGTGAACTTTAATCGATTCAGTTGAGTCAACTTGAGAGGCTTGGCTGCACAAACACACACACATAGAGAGGTACACACACAATCCCTAACAGCCACACTTTCAATCTTGATATAGCCTTCTCCCAGTGGACAAAATGGACTAGAATGAATTAGCCCCGCCCGCCCATGGACACAACATAAAGCAAATAGCAAAACCATACACCCACCATATGTGTGCCTCTTTATATGAGGAGAAGTTGCTCAGTATTCCCTTGTCATCTAAAGGGGAGATATTGCAGCGAGGTGTTTGTGTGTGTGTGTTTGTGTACGTGGGCATGTGCAAAGCCTGAGATTCAGAACGGTATTGATTAAACGCAGCAGGGGGCAGGACTGTGAGCGCCGCAGATAGCTCTCACCTGCCATACAACAGCACAAGCAGCACAAGCAGCACACAAACAGCCGCCAACATCAAACTGTCCTCTGGCTTCATTAGAAAGACCAGGCCTGGCTTTCGATATGATGAAGAAAACCAATCACTGAATTTTAATTCGGCTTTGAAGAGGCGTACAACGAATTTTTATTAAAAATGTGTTACTAGTGTCTGTCATTCTCACAAAACTGTTGTATTTTTTTTAACATTTAACAGTTATAAAGACTTAAACAATCATAGAAAAATGCATTTAGCAAAAAAAATCAAATGGTACACATCACAACATAACAGCATTTGTTAATTGAGACCAAGGCAAGATAAACTGATGTGTAAGTGTTTGGTGAAAGGTTTAAAAATTAAGATTAAATTACAAAATGATGTGGACAAACAAGTTGTGGTCTTAGTTGGTTTTGATTTAAAATTCAGAGTAAAATTATGTCCAAGACGAGACTGAGACCCCAAGTTATTGCCTCCTCTGGAGTCAAAGTCAAATAAATTCTAGGCTTTTGTCATGTTCAGGCGGTAAATTCGGGACAGTGGACTGCAATCCCAGGATTTTGCCACAGAAGACTGAAGTTCATGTGTCAGTACAAGAGTTACATTTGATTTCCAAAGTGGTGTAACATTACAGCCTCTTGGCTTATTCATTGACTGTCACCTCGTCACCAGTGGAACGTGATGGGATGTTCTCAGTGGGGAGCTTGTATACACCTTAAATCCAGTTTGACACATTATGCCACAGATCCTTGAGTCATGAGCCGAGGAACATGACGAGGCTGCCTGATTTGTTCAAATATTGCCTTGTATTATTTCTGTGTTTTTGGCCTTCTGTCAGTGTAAATACTTTCAGAAACTTTGTAGTGCGTTTATAACTTTCGGACACAAATGTTAGTGCGTTTATGTAGGTTTATTAAGGTAAAGTGACATGTCAACTTAAAACTCCAATACTTGATTTTGTTTTTGCCATCCCTCACTTGGCCTCACCACTTATCGCAAACAGCATCATAGTAATCTTTTCTGCATCTTTTATTTAAAAAAAAAAGGTAAAACCGGACCACCACAAAATACTAATACATTACACAAAACCAAAGTTTAGAGCTTAGCTGAAACGTTTAGATTTGAGTTTACTGTTGTAGTCTGTAGAGGTCCAGTTATTATCTCTGCCTTGTTACATTACATTAAAGCATTGCCAACATTTATTCACGCTTAATTTGCTTCCCTTTTTGAGTTAGATTTTTTATGTTTCGCTGTATAATAAGATGGATTTTGCAACGGATTAACCCATTTCCAGGTTTATTTTCTTAGTTGACAGCAGTATTGACCAATTAGAGAGTTCCTTTTTTTTACCAGAAGCGTGATTTGCAAAAATCCTGCTGTGGGCTAATCATTCTGTTCAATCTGTTAAAATCCTTACTTATAAAGCCTAGATGACGTCAAACAGTGTAATTTTTTCACAGATGATTCCTGTTACAATAAGCTTTTAGGCGAATAAACTGTCAAACTACATGCAATTTGTTTGTGTAATGAGCTTGCACCTATCATTTCTTTGGTTACTATATGAACAATAGTGACACGTATCGTCCATAGTCTTTTATCAACTCATTGCCTCTCCATACAATTTAATAACTTCAATAAATCCCCATGTTGTTCTCTCATACTGGCATATTTGTAAGGATTCGTCTCATTGCCTCCTGTTCGACTCCTGCGTTCCCACTCGTCACCACTGCCCTGACAGCCCCAGCTGCTGTACGACAGGTGAAGGCATCTGCAGCTGCTCAACTCCTGCAAAATATCTTACAGTCCCAGCCAATATACAATGTCATTCTGTCTTCTTAATGTTTGTCTTGATTCATTTGTAATGATTTGACCTGTTCCCCTCTTTCGTTCCTCAGCTGTCTCATTCCACCTTAAGTTGGCTTTGGCCCTTGTAAATGTGCAGCTTAAGTCTAATGTCTATAGCCTCTAAATAAATAATAACCTTAATATTTAAGATTTGTGAGTCTTTCTCAGAAAATACACCAATGTCAGGGGTTCCCATGTGTCCTGGAAAATCTGGAATTTTAGAGTAGTTTTACACTCACTCAATCAAAAGGCCCTTGATTTTGACTGAGTTTAGGGTTTTGCCTTCTGCATGTTATTGAATCCATTTTCTAAAAATCTAAATAAATGTTCATTAAGAGCTGGAATAAAAAAAACATGGTCTTGTGTCCCCACTGTGTTTAAAGCTATTTGAGAATTGTTATCCTAAAAAAAAATTTACTTTAAAATGCCCTGGAAAATAATCTTGTAAAAAGTGGGACCCTAGGTGTTTCAAAACCAATTCAAACCCCTAATAATTTTACCTTATTGGCATAATAATACACTGTAGATTAAAAAACTAAATATTAACCGTGATTACTACAACCCAGCTTTTTGCTCAAAGAAGAGTCTGACCAGAAGATTAAGGTTTCACCTGTTTTTCACGCCACATGGGCTCAGTTTGTTTCTCTTTTAACTAATGATAAGATGAGGTTTAATATTGATGGATAATCAAACTTTTTTAAATGAAGCTAAGCCATTTAAACAGCATGAAGTATAAATTCTTCCAGCAGAGATTTTTAGGGCCAGCCATTGACTGTTGTGGTGAAATGGCCTTGAAAGAAGCATAATGCTGAGAAAATGTGCTGTGGTCGTGGTCATTATCATAATGATGAATATTATGTATACTTACAATAATGATGCTGTTATTTTGATACTGATGCACTTTATAGCCAAAGTCGGTTCTTTGAAATTCTGGCCCCATATCCCACAATTACCCAGCGTAGCGTTTATGAACAGGCTGCAGGAGCACGTCCTTGTTCATTGTCTGTCTGTCCATCCATGGCCCTCCTCTCTTTCCATCCGTCTGCCTCTCTATCTTCTCCCTCTTCCACACTACTGGGTTTTAATCACTGCTGTAATTGGCAACTCCCCGCTGTGCGCCTGTGCACATACACACCGATACGGCTCACACACACGGCTGCAAATCCCTCTGGCTATGTATATATGTGTGTGAGAGTGTTGTGGGGGCAGGAGAGGGAGATATGGAGAGATAAGGATAATGAAAGAAGCAGAGTTTCAGAACTGCAGGCCAACTCAACAATCTGTGAAGCACTCGGAGCAGTGCAGCCAAATTGTAATTATGAAAAAGAAAAAAGACATGGCTCAAGATTGATTACACAAGCCAATATTGGGATGGAGTAAACACCAAACCTGGAGCAGTCTCTACTCAAGAATATTAATAATTAGCCTTGTCACGAAAAAGTAGATCGTACTTGATATACAGTGCCTAAATGAATGATTATTTTGAGTACATCACAATCAATACAAGATATCTAAGTGTCCTGAGAGTATACAGTTCAAACAGTGGTGTATTAACTCCATGAGGCACTTTGGTCGGGGTTAGGTCAAGGACTATTGATCGGTCAACTCAGTCTTGGAGAAACAATATTACCAGCTACATCAACTAACAACAAAAATGCATTTGGGAATAATATAGTCTGATGATGAGGTAGGTTGGGGTGGTGGATGAGGCATAAAATGTCATACTTAAGAGTGGAATGCATTAAACTCAGGCAGAGATAGAAAAAAGTTTATAGGCGAATTACAGAAGGGGTACCACAGAAAAATCAAAAAAAGCTCCCGCACACTGTCTCACTCTTCATTCATATATTTGAACACCGTTTCAGTCCAACTGACCTTCATCAGGTACAGTCTCCAAGAACACGTGTTTAATGACATCATTACAAAAAGACATAAGATATTTGTTTAGGCCGTTTTGTCTTTATTGACAACAGACAGGGCGAGAGAGAGGACACAAGGCAGATGACCTGTCCGAGATTCAAACCGGGTCTCCCATGTTTTTGCCCCACCCAGTGACATAATTTTTAACATTATCAATTCACGTCAAAATACAATAAATACACCCAACAGGGCATCGCACAACAATTCATCTTCATATTACAAATGAATGAAATGAATCAGTATTTTTCACAGTTACATGTAGAAATAGTAATTTAAAAAATGTGGTTAAGTTTAGTGAAAGGTGGTGGGTTTGTATTAAATATTATTAAACAAGTCAACATTTTATTTTATTAAGTAGACTAAATTTTTTTTTAAATACTCTATTAAACATAATTTATAACATCTTTCCAAATAAAAAAAACTGCTAAAATACTTAAGCACTGATCAGTGACACTGATAGATGTTACATTTTATAGGTGTGAAGAGTTTGTTGGATTTGTGCCAAATTTACTGAGGCTTATGGGAACAGCTCTGTCCTAAACCCACCAGTGCTCTGCTGTGAGAACCATGTGACAATGACCGTGCCGAACCAAATGCTTAAGAATCCTGGCTTTATGGTTATCATGGCACATTGGCTGCAAAAGCAAACTTCCATGCTTGTGTGTGTCTTTTATGTGGGTCAGCCCACCATGGCTAATGGCCCCTCGCTGCGAGCCGCGTCCTGCGCTGAGCTGCTCCCCGCTGTCACACGTACACACACAACCGCACACACGCAGCGGGGGAGATTTCGGGGTGTCCCGCGCCCTAATACCCTCTACAATACAGGACCCTTGCATCTGTTGCTCCTCAAAGTTGAAAGTTGTGAACTAGTAGCATGTTGTCCTGCTTAGACTGCACTTCACCCTAAACAAGAGAAGGCTGTTTTTGGTTCATATAACTTTTTTATTTTTTTAAGTTTTTCTAAAATGAAGTGGAAGGGATTATAATGATGGCTTATTCTTGTTTTTTCTGGTTAAAGGACTATGTGTGGCCCTCTGCAGGCCTTGACACAGACGGAGCCTACCATCTGCCACAAACAGGTGAGTGCTATATCTGCATAGCTCCATCACTGCACTGGGCCCTGTCGTGTTTCCACAGGATGGAGTTTATAAAGCATCAGTTGGTTCACACCCATGTGACATGCTGAATCTCAAATATGTCTGACTGTGTCTCAGAGGTACTACTTCAGCATGCTACTGAACCAATGCATGTTTCATTGTCTCCATCATTAGCCCCATTAGTCGGTTAGAGAGACATGCTCCTGAGTTGTTCCCCTCAAAGACATTTTCAGTTGCTCTGCGAGCTTCTAGACAGTACCCAGACAGTGGGGGGAAAAAGTCCATCATTAAAATTCTGGTGCTGAAATTTTTATTTACAACCTGCACTGTGGAATAATCTGAAGAGAGGAACCAAGAGGAGCTACAGAGGGGGATGGGTGAGGTACAAGTGAGAGGCGAGAGGGGGAAGGAACGACGAAGAGCGTACACTGAGATGCTGAGAATTTCGATTAGTGCTGCGAGAACCCACCTATCTGCACTGTTCGCCAAAAAAACATATTCCAAAAGGCATAATGGATCATTTAAGAGACAAAAACGCCTGTATTATCAAAATCATACAGTAAAACAATCAGAATATGATCTGAACATAAACTTAAAATGTGTACTCACTCTGAATATTATGCATATTATGTATAAATATGTGTCCATTTAGCTTTAAGATTGAAAATGATGTCTTTTATAACAATACATCAATTCTAGTTGGAAATACACTCGTGCATGAATTGTAAATGTGAGCCAAAGAGAAGTGCTGCTACGTCAGTGTATTTTCACACTGCGCTAGTGTCTCTTTGTCTGGCTGTCGAGCGGCAGATGTAAGATGGAGGGCGAGAAATATGCTTTTGCCGACTGCTTCACGAGAAACGAGACATAGCTTTGTAATTTCTCTGTTTCTACGATGCCATTGTTGAAAATTTCTCTCACACATTGGCATTAGTTATGCATTTCCGACAGTCAACATTTGAGGTCAGGGTGATTTTAGAAAGTTTAGCCACTAAAACCACTAGTTATTACAATTTGCTTAAACTTACAGGATGATGTTTGTTAAAATATGGCCGCATTTGGGGACAGTAACCTTTCCTCCACCTCTACTCGAGTCAGCTGTTATTTGTGTTGTGGCGCTCACAGAGATGCTAGCAGTGATTTCTTCCAAACCTTTTGGGACCCAAGGCTAATTTGCCTTACATTTTTTGGGGGCAAGTATTGTGATTTAATGAATGTAGCCACTTTATGTTAATATAGAATCAGGTCAAAGTGGCATAAAAAGCAAACATAGGTTATTAAATAGTTAAAAGACAGTTGACATAGAAGGACAAACATTGAGTACATTACAGTGTACAGAAGCCACGGCCAGCTACACATCCACATCTGGGTCCACAAAAGATTTACTCGTTTATATTTTTTACTGCAAATATATATTTTTTTTTATTGAGCCATAGTAAAACCAACAGTCCCAACTCATCTGAAAAACACAGAAATGTCACACAACAGTTAGAAGCTACTTCAATAAGAGCTTTCTTTACCTAGCACGTTTTGGTGCAGCAGGCTGTGATACAGAGCCTAAAGAGAGATTTCTTTCAAGAACGAAAGCATCGATACATAACATACATAGGCACGGAAAGAATCAGGGACAAATGCACGGAAAAAGGCAGGGAACGATTTGCATGTATAGAAGGACAGAGCCCACGAAGGTTTGCCATTGTGTGATAAACACAAACACAGATGCTTTGATTCCAGGTTGCTTTTCAACATTCGCAGTGGGAGCCATCCTAAAGAAACACCCCTCACACACACATTACGGACCGGACTGATAGGATTAAAGACTGCTGCTATAGTCTCTTGCAGCGCTTCTCTTTCCTGTCTCACCCCCCTCTCTATCTCCGGAGCCTGCCAAGCCTTGATTATTCACAAGGTTAGTTCCTGATTGCCTTTAGCAGTAGCAACAGACATAGGTTCATTATCTCTGCTCCGCTCTTCTTCTCTTTCCTCTGTTCAGTCCTTCTTGATTCGAAAGGGTTCGGCTCAAAATCAAATTTTTACAAACAAAAGATCTACTGAAATGCACGGCTGCTGAATGTTAGGTTGGAAAGTTACTTTGCATTGCATTTTGAAGGCTTGAAGGCCGAGCTGACTGTGCCTTGCGTCCTGTTACACGTGTATTTCGGCAGATGCTCTAAATTCCAGAGGATATGAATTTTCTCTTGTAAAAGATAATTAAGGCCTATTAAAATGTATTGATTTCTAATTTTATCTGGCAAAACTAGTGTCACAAAATTGTAGCCTATACATTTTCTATACAGCCTTATGAGTGAGAGGTGTGGTTTTTGAGGGTGATGTCAGATGTCAATTCGGTGATTACAAATGGAGCAGAATTGGAGCGGGGCAGCCTTTGCAGAATACTGATGACACTGGATGTGTACGTGTGCAGGGGAAGATGTGCTGCTGCGACAGGCTTCAAACGGTCGCCGACGGCCAGCGCTGCGCTCCGTGTCACAGTGGAGCCATCAGTATAGAAACCCCAGCTACAGCTAAATATAAAGCGAATGAAGAGAAAAACATACATTGGCTACAGGTGCATTGTATAAACAAACCCTGAGCATTCTTTAAAAAAAATCTTTTTACTCTGTTGGACAAATAGATGTTTTGTATTGGATGTCAGGTGATGGAGAGACTGTTAGTTTTTCCTCTGTGTCCACTGGACAATGTGGCCATTTGTAGCAGAGTGTTGACACATGTTAGTGCTGGCTGATTAGTCGAAACATAAAGGAACACACAGCCCTTCCATCACCATTCAGCCATTTTGTCTCTCTGTCTGTCACGCTGGTGGATGGGATGCGTGTGTGAGAGGCTTTTGTTAAGGTAATGCAAGAGCAGAAAGAGAAGACACCGTGAAAAATGAACCCAGTCCCATTGACTGACCCCGGGACGCCATTTACCGACTGCTTTTACAAACAGAAGGTCCCGCTTGTGTCACCTGGAGCAGGAAGGTGGCAGGGAACAGGTGAAAAGATGTGCTTTAATAATGAACTAATGTTGTGAGTTGTAGCGAGCCACAGATCAGTGGTGCTGGTGTCTTTTGTGTCTTAAGTGGATTAACATAGCGGTCAGTGAGACGCGCAGCCAAAGTGGCAGCCATAACCGTTGTTTACAAGCCGCTCTCGCCTCTGTCGCTCCACATTTTCATACCGCACTGAGTTGTTTTTCCAAGAGTTTCTCACAAAAGCAGGGTGGGGCTTGTGCAGGAGCACAGTTGTGTAATCGCTCCTTTTTAAAAAAAAAATATTTTTTATTATTAAGCACGGTGGTTGGCAAAGTAATGGATGTTGACACATTTGGTGCGTCCAGGAGCAAGTGTGGATTTGGATTATTTCAATAAAGCCTTTTCCTGATCATATTGATGAAACAACTATTCTGGATTTTTCATAATAAATAATAGAAAATGTTAAAATATTTCACTTTTATATTTTGTAAAGTGGGATCACTCACTTTCCCAATTCTTTTATTGACTTTAAAATAAAACCCCACATATAACAACATATATTTTCATAGTAATAATTAAGTAATACTAAAAAAATATATATTATATTTTTGTTTTTTGGTTGTCTCGTATTTATATTCATAAAATCAAAAAGATTTAAAAACACGCTGTGTATTTTGCAGCTTGTTTCCTCTTTCTGTTATTAATATTAACATCAAGATTTGTATCATGTCAGACGTCATCAGATGCTGCAGGACTATATTTCACCTTTTATGCTCAAAACCGATTGAGGCTATAGATGGACTGATGATGTCAATAGGCCTCCAGTGCAACAATACATTGAGCTGCATTAAATAATTTAAACCTTAACATTATTTCCGTGTCAGAAACCTCATTTAAAGAATATTATAAGATTTATAAATTCATGGTTATTTAACACTGATGGCTTGTTTCAAAGCTTAAAATAAAGAACAAATAAAAAAAATGGTTGGGAGGAAGATTTTTTATAGACACACTATTTTCTTATTGGATTGCATTATTTTAAATGACTGCTGTTTGTTCCTCAAATATAAAGCATCTAAACAATAATTGTGAATTGTAATTCAGGTTTTGTCTATATATGTTATTAATACACTGTGTTATACGTTACATTCTGCATTTATTAAGCTGTGATGCTCTCCTTTTGCATTTTGCTGCTACCACTCTGTGTTCATGTTTAAGGTTATTTTTCTAAAAAAAAAAATAGGACACTTTCATTTGTAAAATAAAATATTGACATTATAGTCATAAATGGCAGACACTCCATTCAGCAAGAATATAATCTATAGAGTCTAATTATCTTATGGTGCGCAAATTAGTTTACACGCAGCTGCTTTATCCTGAACGACCATGCCATATTAATATCAACTATTATTAAAAATACATATACCTTTTTGTGGTGTTTGTAGAGATCAAAAACTAAAAACTGACAGATAGGAATCAGAAGAGCTCTTTTTTTTCCCTTTTTTTTTTAGTTGACGTCCATATCCCTCGGCCCTTCAAGATATTACTCATTTATCTTTATCCATTCCTGATCATGCAGCGCAGTGTTTCTTATCTGCACAGGTAATATACACATCTTTACGTGAGCACTTGACCTCGCCTCAAATTAAAACCTGATGAGATTTCAGAAGCGTTAGATAATAATGCATTGGAGGCTGCCACATCGAATGCATCCTTCAGTGTGATGTGGCCTTGCAGTATAATATGTGATGAGTATCATATAGAAGGGAAAATATAAAAAGCTAGTAACGGAGAGATTATTTGGTCTTTTGTGGATGCTGCAGTGACACTGTGTACAGCTCTCAGACGTATCATAGTTTTAAGTCTGAGGTCAAATTTAACATTAAAAAGGGTAATTCAATCCACCCTTCAGTGCTGAGGCCTACGCTGAAGGCTGCTATTCAAGTCCGAGCGTCTATGTAAACAGAAAACTTGTGTGTGTGTGTGTGTGTGTGTGTGTGTATGTGTTGTAGCCCTTTAGCATCTCCATATATCTATATGTCTGTGTTGTGTGTCCTTTCTCTGCCGCGGCCCTACACCCACAGAGGATCAGTCATGCTCCACGTTGTCTATGGGGCCGAATTCACATTGTTGTCTCTAAGCTGCTTTAGACCAACTTTAAAGGACTTTTCCAAATAGTTCCTACAAAAAAAAACAACAAAAAAAAAACTATATAGCTTTGTGAGAAAAAGGGGGAGGGTTTCCAATGCTTCTCAGTTCAACCCTTTTACACAATGTGAACACAAGCTACAATTGATTTGCTAATGATAGAGTGTTCCTTCTTAATATGATGGCTGTAACAAGCTTGTCCGTGTCAGCGTCAAGACGTTTGCGTGGAAACTGGACACGGGGAAATTGATTAAACTGAAGGTGAAGCAGAGCCAGCCGTGGATGGATGTGGTTTTTATTTATGGCGTAAAAGATGATTTCCGATAAATGCAATACAGTTGTTTGTTGGTGGAATTTGATGCTAAACAAATATTAATAATTGAAAAGAAATGGGGAATATGTGGCTCGCTCTTGGTTTATGATCTGGATTAAAGTTATAATTATAATTTTAATTTTATTTGTTCTTATAAATGTATTCTTTTTGGTTCCGTTTCCTTTTTATCATTTGAAAGATTTTTGCATTTACATGTCACCCTGAAAAATACATTTTACTGAATGTAAACACTGATAAAATTAGCAAAAACAAATGGTCATGTTAAAGTTTTAATTGTTGGACTAAACAAACTACCTACTTCTTGACAGTTTCAACACTAGTATTGTTTATACAGATGGAAAAATATATTTGTGAATTTCAACATTTGAGCTCTGCCAAAGACCATTTACTTAGATAAGAATAGAAATTTTGACCAAAACTATGACATTATTATGAAACTATACAAGCTCTATAACTATAATGATACAAAGTGAGAGATTATTTATGATGTTACTCTCCCAATGGATATATTTTAATGTCTGGGATTTACTGAGTTAATACTAGTCATAATAACAGTACTTTTGGAGAATTAAATCAATCAATTTCACCACATTTACTGACAATGGTGTTTGCAGACTTCCACTGATTGACAGTATACTATCAATATTATATGAAGAATATTTATCACATGTATGTTATGGTCTAAATTAACCTCACACTCCTCCCATAATGCCCCTCTCATGTCCCTGTGCCATAACAGTGTGACTCTCTGAACCGCAGTCATTGGAGCCTGCTGTGTATCTGACACAAATGGCCCATAAATCCAGATGTGGCTGTCTTTAATGAGCAGCTGTTGACGATAATCCTGCCGATAAATGACTTTTAGCAGCTTTAAACTCGGCGGCTCCAGTGTGTCCTAATGTGGAGTTTAATTTGAACATGACATCATGAGCTGTAATGAAACGCCGGGGAGCAGCACTGGCTTAAGCACCATCTCCATCAGTGGGATTGAATCATGTCTGTCTTTCTCTGTGTCTGAGAGGAGCACGATGTTTAAAAACTTTCAGACTGATGTGTGTGTCGAAGCAGCAGGTCGTGTTGCCCTCATACAATTTACTCACACATTTACATTATTTGAATAAATGGACCATCACTTTTAAAACAGAGAAATAACGCACACCTGACCACAGGTACCTCAGCTTCTGTAATCTACTGTACATGCAGCTAGTTGTACATTCAGCTGATGTTGCACATATATTATTTGCATTTTTTGGTGATATTTTACATTTCTTTATCTAACTGAAATTTTATGTCATTGATTTTGCACGAAAACAGAATAATTTCATTGTTCATGGAGTTGTTTCCTTTCTGTGCATATGGCAATAAATGCTTTGTTGTATCTTATATTGCAGTATTTTTATTTTCTAAAATGCACTTTCTTATTCTTATTTTAGTATATCTGTAAAAAAAAGAGATTATGGTACACATCATGTGACTACACTGTTTTTTTGTTTTGTTTTTTTAAAGCTTGTCACCTGTCTGTCAACTGTAGTCAAGTTTACTTTTTATTTATGCAAATATTATTTTAATATCAGTATTTTTATTAAGGTCCATTTTATGTTGCTCTTCTTATTTCTGAAATAAATCATAATTAACCTAATAGTTTTTCTCAATAAATACTATTACTCAAAGACTATATTTACTTACATTTTTATGAAACTAATGGTATTTTTTGACTTCAGTGCAGATTGTGGTTACTCTGCCCAGCTCTGCTCACAGTCCGGCTGCTCTGTAGTGCTGTGGTCCACTCTGCTGCAGTGTAAGAGCTGTCAGTGTGATTTTACAACTCAATATGTTGTTGTTGATATCACTGGGTTTTAGTGGCGTCTATCTCGGTTAGACCTTCAATTTCTGTTTCCTGAAAGTGCTGTGAGCGCTGCCTCTCACTGTTTATGACTTTTACCATGGCAACCACTAATGCAGTATAAATGCAGGGACGGTGCCTTGACTCCTGCTGCAGTGATACAGGATTCATGAAAGCTAGGTGAAATGTCACCCGAGTAGTTTAAAAACAAGTGGTGCTTTTGATGTCTGCTGTGGTCAACATTAAATTCTCACAGCGGAAATGAGGTTGTTGCTTCGTGTCACGCAGCGTGGTTTCTGTTCGGGTTTTCACTCAGCAGTTTGTATCTAACAAAAGAACTCCACCTCCAAATGGATTCCTATGTTCCATTAGTGCACCACTTGAGTTTTAAGCCAGCTTGCCAATATTGTTTCTCCTATATGTCAGCTAGTACAGACTGTTTCACATTGTTTCCTATATCGGCTTATACCGGCCAATCCTTATAATCCCACTGTAGTGAGAGTCAAATATCTGGCGCCTGCAGTGTCCTTTCCCCTTCTCCACAGATGTCCTCCTCCTCAAAATGGATTACTCCAGGACACCTATGCTATGATTTTAAACATAGTAACAACCCTTTGATGAATAATCATATGTTTTTCTTATTGAAAACAGTGAATTTGATGAGGTATGGTGATGCAATTTTCCTTTGTGCTGTCAACAGAAAATTCAGTGTATAGTGCAACATGAAGCAACGTGGGTTTGTATAAAAAGCAGGTGACTAGTGTAGTATTTATCACATGATGTATTGTGGAGTAAATATGAAAAAACACAGGTTAGTGAATTATCTCACTGTGTTGTAAGAGGGCCATAAGTCGCTGACCTCCACACGAGACTGTCAGCTCTGAACAAACATTCGGCCCACAGTTTGGTGACCTGCACTACTGTTGCTGTGTGTGTTCCTGTCTGAGGACGAGTTTTAAAGGGTGCTGTTTGTTTTGTCGGCCCCATGTATAGCCCTGTCCTGCCCCTTTCTTTCACGGTTAGAGAAAGAAACCACACCCCTTAGGCCTTGGCCTTGTGAGTGGGTGGGGTGGCTGGGGGTGGTGGTGGTGGGGTGGGGGTTATATGCTTCTTTTGAGGCTTTTTGACAAGCGTTAGGTTTGATTTTGACATTGGTGGTGGATAAAAAATTAGCTCAAGGCCAAAAAATGTTTGTGATTCCCTCGATGCCTCACTTCCTCCTTACCTTTATTAATTTCTCTTTATAGCTGGATTTCCCAACTTTTTTAACATGACAAATTTATCATTTGAAAATGGGACACTTCCTATCCCATTTTAATGTAATTTTGTCCATGTTTCACATATGTGTTAATGTTATATTATCATGTTATATTCTCTAAGCTATGTCACTTAACTCTCACTCTATATCTTTTTAGAATCACTGAAACCTTCCTTTAGCCATATTCCTTTTTAGACTCATATGATGACTAAGTATCTCCAAAAAAACAAAATTAGACTCACTTAAATATTTATTATGTATTACGGCGTTAACTACAAAACCAGTCCCACTTATAATATATTCGGCTAAATATAAAGCTCAATGTAAAAAATGTAATTTTGCACATTTGTCTGATATTTCTACATATTGAGAATCACTATAACACCAGGAAAAAACAGAAAACCTCTCTACAGTACAAATAAAATCCACAAGGGACAAGGTAGTGCACATAATTTAAAAGATTTATGCGTCGGCATGCGTACATACACATACTCCTATGAACCCATCGAGCAGGCTTGAGCCAATAGGAAGCAAGCTGGGATCTGACCTGTGCTTCCCTTCTGAATTTACACCCCCAGGGAAAGTAAAAGCCTCCTCTTTTTTTATGTGCATTGTGTGGATGGTGCCATCACAGACCCCTCCCATACAGCGTCCTCATAGCCATGCAAAATGTTACAGGCTCAGTACATGTTTGTTTTTGTCAAATGTATGTGTGTGTTGCAAGGTACAATGCAGTATTTATATCGTTGTGACTGATGCTAAAGCTGGAGTAATGAATAAGTGGATCAATTAAATGTGAACCCAAAGTTGAGGGCTGTCAATCAACGCCCCATGCTAAAAAATTCTGATTTATTGTGGCCCGTCTAAACTAAATTTGACAAAAATAAGTATTGTGTAGTTATAAAAAAATCTAAGCTTTTGTTTGGTGTAAAATAGACCAGTCATTCTAATACAAAACTGTATTTATCAATAAATTGCAGGTGCTGAAGAGAGCTCCTTGCGCTGCTATGACAGAACGTAAAACGCCATTACCAGCAGGAGCTGTGTGGGCCCCCTGAAGTGGAGCAGCACTGGGTCTTCACAGAGCCACAGCGTGTTTTGGGAAAACAACAGTCAGAGCTATTTTGGTAATTTCATAGGCATTATGGATTAATTGTTGGAAGGATCTCCTCAGGATCAAACCAACGTAGATGCTGAAGCTCCTGTGTCCTAGGGCTACAAGTTCTCACCATGAAGCAGGACAGAGAGGATTGAATATGATAAACGTTGCCATCAACATCACATTGCTCCATGTGGCCTAGAGTCTGGACAATCTTCATGTTGGTGCAATTGTTTAGATGAAGCCTGTATCTATGTCAAAGTGTAGTGCATGTTAGCAGACTGAAATGTAACTTGTTCTGCAGACAAATTATTAAAGACAAACACATTTTCAATTCCTATGGGCATTTGCTAGAACATGGTACCTTGGCTAAATAAACATTTTGCTAAATGTCTTTTTGTGGATATCAGATCTAAACTTGAAGACTGATGTTAGATTAAAGCTCATATGATGACAAATAAAAGTGAGATGTGATCAAGTGTGCATGTGTATGTTGTGTGACATGAATATATTAGGCCTCTGATCTGTGACTGCCTTTTTATTTATTTTTTTTTTTACAAACTTCAGCTACTTGTGGTTACTTAAAACTCTCATTTGTTTGTTTTTCTAAAAAACATGAGACTATATGAGGTGAAAACTGAACATTAAACCTTGCTGGGAACAGAAATTCTCACAGTAATCTAACTTTTATAAAATATATTTAATCACTCTAAATTACTGTAATTATATGTTATAATGCAATGACGCAGTCTGCACTCAGACTGGCTCCTGCACACATATTGCGTATATTGTAGATTCTTTCAGAGACTGATGTACTGACTGTTTTTAATTAGACTTTGGCTTTTGGGAAGTAATCCTCCCACATACTGTAAATGAGGGCCAACAGTAACAGCACAATGTTTACCAGCATCAGTTCTCTTGTTACAGGGACAATTATTAGAACACCAGAGTTCAGTAAATGTAAACATTTAGGCATATTATTCTAAGCTTAAGTGATTCTTTAGCTAAATGCTGTCTCCTAAAACCTAGCCTATGTAGCTTTTAATATGATTCTTTGAGCTCTAACTTATTACTGAGCCAAATATTTCATTTGAAAATTAACAGCCAGCACTGTGTGATCTCACAATAAAGGCTAACTAGATCACACTATTCACTTAAAGGACCTTGCTTTACCCATGGATTTAATGACTGAATCTGCTTGTAATTGGGTATGGTAAAATTATTAATCCTAGGCAAGCATTAAATATTTAGCAAGAACTTGTGAAATGTAAAGGCAACAGAGTAGATGAAAAGCACCAGTGGAGAAAAAATATATATAATAAAAATCAACAGCAGTTAATTACTGCTGTCATTGTTTTATTACTAAATCTTGTTTCTTACCTGATGCAGGTGGGAGCCACTCTATATAGGTCCAACCATGTCAAAACCCTGATAAAACCCTGATCTGATAACAGTAAATATTACAGGTAAATTTAAGGTAACTTAACTAATGAAATTTTAAAAAAACTCACTTACCTCCTAGAAGCTGGGGCAAACAGGATTGGATTTTTCTTTTCTAGTCTGCCGGAACTAGATTTGACTGTGTATTCATACTCGTGGTGTAGGCGTTAATTTGAGGGTCTTTATGTCACTAAACAACAACATTTTCACATATTTGAGAATCGTATTTAAATTAATGTACGCGTTTGTGTTATGATTGTTTTGATAACATGTGGGTGGATTTAAGTATCTATTTTATTCGAGTACACGGCAGGATATGCGGCCACAGGAGGCGTTCTGCGGACTATATAAATGTGCCGCCATCTTACATTTTCCAGTCTCAGCTTCTCCAACCAGAGTTACACCGGCGGCTGCGGAGGGAGTGGACCGGGCTCCCGCTGACGCTCTTCACAAAATACCTCCAGTTTCTGACTTTTTTTGCTTTCTAGGACCGGAGTGGACGCACTTGCTGAATTGACAAGGGTAGGCCTCGTCATTCCGACTCTGGGCTGTACACTGCTTATCCGTCGTTACTGGGCTCTCCTTCAATCAAACAGGAATGGAGACCGCTGTTGTGTGCGGCTCGACTGGAGATGCTGCTGCGGCGGCCCATGATCCAGCTTGCTTTCACGGTCTTATTTTGGATCTGCCACACACCATCCATTGGAAACATGCTTATTTTAACAGTTGTACCCACTAATGATTTGATAGGTCCTAGTGTTTCCATATATTCATACTGCTTAGACTCATTACTTGAATGCGTTCAATTAAATCGACTCCTGTCGAGTTTCTTTGGAGATAACCGGGAGTTTCTTAACGTCGACGCCGTGGCATCACTAGTTTTGATGAAGCAGTTGTTTTAGCAAATGTTAGCGTTAGTAGCTTTTCAACTATTAGGCCATTTGTGCTGCTGGCCACATTCATCTATTGTGACTCATGTTTGTTTTAACGGTAGTTTCACCTTGTGTTTTTGTTTTTTGTAAATTATTATTTTTTGTTTGTTTTTCAACTATTTGTTAATAGTACCAGTTATGATCACGCGTTAACTCTGTTTATGGTATAATCTTCTGCCGTTAGCTTGTTTGCTAAACGACCGTCTTCGTCAAAAGTTGTGTTGGAACTTGGTAAAATTGAAAACGTCCATTTACAAAAATACTACTTTTTACATGAAAACATTTTTAAGAATGACTAGATAACTGTCTTGATGACTGATTTTTAAGAAACCATGGTTGTAGTGTTTGGGCTAAAGGACACGCTCGAGTTTCCTCATATTCTTTTTCTGCCTTTTAAACAAAGAGCGACAAATTCCTCGGAGCCGTGGAGCTTTTGGAGGAAGACGAGGAGGAGCCTGGATTGAAATTTGAGTCAGTGTTGTTGTAGAAAGTCTGGGGCAGCCAGCAGCTGTAGGGAGGGGGGCACAGACGGGGCTATTATTTTGCTAACTTTAGTGGACCACGTTTATTCCACTATATTAGTTGATTTTATTTTTTTTATTGCTGATTAACCTCGACTGATTCGTATAAATTTTTTTTCTCCAAAACCCAGCTCAAATGATCTGTTATCCTGTGACATTGAGATGTGGGACAAACATCTAATAGCCTTCATGTAGTATTGTAAGATTAGATTAGACAAATTAAACACCCTACTTATAATATTTTTTTAAAGAGCGGGGTTTTATTTTTTTTTTAAAGCCAATACATTATAACTCGATCTGTTTGCCCCACCGCCGTAAACCAAGCGTCACTCCTTTATTTTAAAGGGGTTTTACCCGAATCATTTCCATAGTTAACAGAAGGGAAAACCGAGACAGCTGTAGTTAAGTAATTTTTTCTCAGGTGTTTAGACGGAAGCGTGGGTGTAGGCTACATCCGATACCGGCAGCGGTCTGCTTGAGGTAACCCACTTGCGGATCTCGTCGTGTGCATTGCCACTCGTTTCGTGCTGTAGTTTTAACTTTGATTCCAGAGTTTTAATGCGGTGCTAAAGTCTGGTGTATGTGCCACATATGGAACTTTGTCGGTTTTAGTTGGGCCATTCACAATAAAGACGAGAAAGATTTTGGAAAGTTATTTTATCTTGCTAACAGTTTTTACGTTGTAGGAAATGTCCTTCAGTATAGCTACACCGTCCCATGTTTAAATCATCAAATTATTGATTTTTGTGGCATCTGGGACTTTGTGCGTTTTGAAGCAATAAGCATGTTATTGGCAGCAGTATTGCAGCTGAGGCAGAGTTAACGCTGCAGCGGCTGCGGGCATTGAGCTCATTGTGTTGTTGGCAGCCAGCAGTGGGGGCTGCTGACCCTGCACATTACACTGCCAACACTAGAGCAGGTCGCAGCGATTTCCTGTGCTACTGCCGATAATAAAAACCTATTGGGGTCAGGTATAGATGCACTAGAGAATCTGGTCTGAAGTTTAAAGGGGGAAAAAAGCATTTGTCCTTCAAGACCTTACTTAAAACAGTGTAGCTTTCTCCTTTAATGTTAAAAAGAAATGTAATTTTGTAAGGTTCTTAATGCTTTTGTTCTTACCAGAATATTGTTTTCAAGTTGTATTCTTCAAACAGGGCTTTAACAAGAACTGGGCACATCTTGTGTTGAGTTTCACAAGACCTCCGTTTGGTTTTAACCAGAATTCTCTATTTTGTAGCACCTCCTATGAGTACTTTGTTTGCTAATGATGTCGAAGGCTCTACTGTCACCATTTAAGACTTGAGTCTGCTTGTTTACCCCTCTATTCAAACTCTCACTGGTTTTAGTTTAAGACCCAGATGTAGAGAAGTAACTTAACTGCAGTCAAAGAAATGGTCGCGTGAGGACTTTGATCGTGTGGTGTTTTAAGTCTTTGCAGCCCTTGTAGGAGACATATGGCTCCCATTATGACTAGGTTATACAAGGGTAGTCTGCAGAGCCCCAGCATGGCATGTGAACAGTGAATTTGAGTTGGTGCGCTTGCGGTTAGAAGCAGCAGTCTTGTAGCTTGACTCAAGATTGCGTTTTAATGATGCAGCTCAGTCGGCTTGGTGTGCGAGAATAGTGGTTTAGCTGTCTTTTGTGTGGGTCTGCATGTTGGCAATTATTTAGCTCCACAGATGTTTAGTGGCAATGGAGGCCTCAGTATAGGACAATGAGAGAGAGTCTAGTTTAACTAAGTCGGTGAAGGCAAAGCATTTTGTTTTTGGGGAACTAATCAAGCTTGAACAATATACATGGTTATTCTAATGTAATCATGCACTCTGGCAAGTCTTTGAATCTTAGTGTTGCCTTTTATAGACCATTCTGCCAGATTGCTTTATCTGTAAAAACATATTGGGGGCATAAAACCTTTTGTGTGGGTTTTTTTTTTTAATTTCCTCTGAACATGTTGAAACTGGCCTGCTGTAATTGAAAAGGAATTGATGTACATTTTAAGTTTGTCAAAATACTCTCTGACCTATTGGTTTTTGTCTTGGTTTATCCAGGATTTTCTTTAATGTGTGTTCCCCAATTCCATTTTATTTTTTTTAGTATTGCTGTCATAACATTTTATTGGAGTTGGCTAAATGTTAGTTTGGAATAATTTCCCGTTCTTCACACTACCCCTCTCTCATGCCATTGCCAGTGTTTACTTCAGCTGCAGAGAGTGGTTTCAGCTTCAAAGCCAGTGCAGGAATGTGTGTGCCCTCCTCCGTACGCCTGCTTTTTTTTCCTCCACCCAATGCGCTACTTCCTCTCCGTCCTCCCCTAAATGGCTGCTTAATGGTGGCTTTGAGGAGCCTGTGCTGCTCACATGTGTAGTTTCAGCTGAGGCTAGATTTTAAGAGTTATCAGCCTTTAAATATTAGCTGAGTTTTCAGCACTTTGTGCAGCAGTTAGTGGCAGGTTGTTGAGGGAAGCACTCATTTTAAATACATTTTCACCTTTGTTAAATTGTATTGCCCAGAATGTTCAACTAAATGTGCTTTTTGTCTTGCAGATCAGAAAGCTGTGCAGGTTGTGGTGTGAGAAAGGAACATGGCTTCTCAGGGTATGTTGACATTCAAGTGCAATGTGCCATAGTGGAAAGTTTTATTTGAGCACAGCCAATTGCTTTTATAATTTCTTTTTTTATTTGGGAATTCTCAGTTTTGCTTGGTTTGTCTCATCTTGACATGTGACAAAAAGCAAAAAAAAGTCAAACTGCTCCTA
This sequence comes from Neodontobutis hainanensis, assembly GCA_024349245.1. Lineage (NCBI taxonomy): Eukaryota > Metazoa > Chordata > Actinopteri > Gobiiformes > Odontobutidae > Neodontobutis > Neodontobutis hainanensis. Next base: position 6,662,845 of record JALDNG010000004.1, on the reverse strand, counting down.
TAAAAACCTATGCTGGAGACTTTACATTATGTCAAATAAATGTAAAGTGTAAACAAGAATTTATTTGGATGTGTAAATTGGCTCTAATTACTTTATGTGGTATTGATTTGATGTACCTGGACAATTTTTTTAATTTTTTCCAGCTGATCTAATGGAGCTGGACATGGCCATGGAGCCAGATCGCAAGGCAGCAGTCAGTCACTGGCAGCAACAGTCCTATTTGGATTCAGGCATCCATTCAGGAGCCACCACCACAGCTCCCTCGCTCAGCGGAAAGGGAAACCCAGAGGAGGACGATGTGGACAACCAGTGGGAGTGGGAGCAGGGCTTCAACCAGAACTTCTCACAGGAACAAGTACAAGGTAGACTCGGCTATTTCTACAGTTTTTATTTTCATAGTGTAGATTTTACCATTGTGTAGACCATTAAAGGAGCTGACTGAATGCCTTGTTTTAGACATTGATGGTCAGTATGCCATGACGCGTGCCCAGCGTGTGCGTGCAGCAATGTTCCCGGAGACGCTGGAGGAAGGCATGCAGATTCCATCAACACAGTATGACGCAGCCAACCCAACCAATGTCCAGAGGCTGGCTGAGCCCTCACAAATGTTAAAGCACGCCGTTGTCAATCTGATCAACTATCAAGATGACGCAGAGCTGGCCACCAGAGCCATCCCAGAGCTGACCAAACTACTTAATGACGAGGATCAGGTAAGGGCATCATTGCACTGAACACCCTTTATCAATTGTCTTGAAATTGTCCTTTACCTTTAATGTTGTGTCCAAGGTTGTTGTAAACAAAGCAGCAGTAATGGTCCATCAGCTTTCAAAGAAAGAAGCTTCGCGACATGCCATAATGCGCTCCCCACAGATGGTCTCTGCCATTGTCAGGACCATGCAGAACACAAATGATGTGGAAACTGCTCGCTGCACTGCAGGAACCCTCCACAACCTGTCCCACCACAGAGAGGGGCTGCTGGCAATCTTTAAATCAGGAGGAATACCAGCACTAGTTAAGATGCTTGGGTGTGTAGCAACAGTGAGAAGTCTGCATGTGATGTGTTAAAATTGCAGGTGGATTGTATAATTGTTGGCCAATATTGTACTACAGCTGTTTGTGTGCACTGCAGCTCCCCAGTAGATTCTGTCCTGTTCTACGCAATTACTACCCTTCACAACCTCCTGCTGCATCAAGAAGGAGCCAAGATGGCTGTTCGTCTCGCTGGAGGGCTACAGAAAATGGTGGCTCTGCTCAACAAAACAAATGTGAAGTTCCTGGCAATTACCACAGACTGTCTCCAGATTTTGGCCTATGGGAATCAGGAAAGCAAGGTATCAGCATACATTTGTTGTACTGCACTGTAGTACTGTCTTGACTAGTAACATTACAACTAATCACATTTATTATTTTAGTTGATAATACTGGCCAGTGGAGGCCCCCAGGCACTAGTAAACATCATGAGGACTTACACCTACGAGAAGCTGCTGTGGACCACAAGCCGCGTTCTCAAAGTTCTGTCTGTGTGCTCTAGTAACAAGCCTGCCATTGTAGAAGCTGGTATGTTCACTAGTTGTTTACAGGAGGTGTGACATGTGTAGCCTATACTAAATTCTGTTGGTTATGTCTTTTGTTCAGGGGGCATGCAGGCCCTGGGACTCCACCTGACAGACCCCAGCCAGAGACTGGTGCAGAACTGTCTCTGGACCCTCAGGAACTTGTCAGACGCTGCCACCAAACAGGTATTTTAGAGGTGAAATCACTCCCTTCAGTCTTGAATATGTGCATGATTCTGACTTGGCCTGTCCTTTGCAGGAGGGAATGGAGGGTCTCCTTGGGACTCTGGTCCAGTTGCTTGGAAGCGACGACATAAATGTTGTGACCTGCGCTGCTGGCATCTTGTCTAACCTCACCTGCAACAACTACAAAAACAAGATGATGGTCTGCCAGGTAATTTGTTTTTCTCCTGAAGGCAGCGGTTTGTGGATTAAGGGTGGCGTCAATACAATTTTTTTATTTTATTTAATTTTTTCTCCTCCTCTGTAGGTTGGAGGTATTGAAGCATTGGTCCGCACTGTGCTTCGGGCTGGAGACAGGGAAGACATCACAGAGCCAGCTATATGTGCACTGCGTCACCTCACGTCTCGGCACCAGGAGGCAGAGATGGCACAGAATGCTGTCAGACTGCACTATGGTCTGCCTGTAGTTGTAAAATTACTGCACCCCCCATCACACTGGCCACTCATCAAGGTATATAATAGCCTGCAACAGGCTCTACATTGAATTAATGCATTTTGTAGTCGGGTTGGTTAACATTTATTCTACCAACAGGCTACCGTTGGTCTGATTCGTAACCTGGCTCTATGTCCTGCCAACCACGCCCCTCTGAGGGAGCAGGGTGCCATCCCCAGACTGGTTCAGCTGCTGGTCAGAGCACACCAAGACACACAGAGACGCACCAGCATGGGAGGCACACAGCAGCAGTTTGTGGTAAGGGAAACACTTAAAATAAAAGCCCATTGCTCTGAAGCCATCCAGTTTAAACACCAACTCATGTCTGGTGTACAGGAGGGAGTTCGTATGGAGGAGATTGTTGAGGGCTGCACTGGGGCACTTCACATCCTGGCCAGAGACATCCACAACAGAATAGTCATCAGAGGCCTCAATACCATCCCCCTCTTTGTACAGGTAAAGCCAAAACCATGTACAAATGCGTATTAAAGCAGGTTAAAACAATTCATCTGTTGGTAGGAAACTAAATTTGGATTGTCTCGGGAGTAAAGTATAAAGCAGAAGATTAACCTTTTTTTTTTTTTTTCTTATTTGTGTGCAGCTATTGTATTCTCCCATTGAGAACATCCAGCGTGTGGCTGCAGGAGTACTGTGTGAGCTGGCCCAGGACAAAGAGGCTGCTGAAGCCATCGAGGCTGAGGGGGCCACTGCCCCACTGACCGAGCTCCTGCACAGCCGCAATGAAGGAGTTGGTATGTATATTGTGTATTATTAATAAAATGTAATTGTGTGTAAAGAAAGTGTCTTTAATGGACTGGCTTTTAACTTGGACAACTGTTTTTACAGCCACATACGCAGCAGCTGTGTTGTTCCGCATGTCAGAGGATAAACCTCAAGACTACAAGAAACGTCTTTCAGTTGAACTGACAAGCTCACTTTTTAGGACGGAACCAATGGCCTGGAATGAGGTATGTTCAACAGGGATAGTTTATGAAACTTCAGCTTTGTGGACAATGTAGCAAATGGCTCGACTGTTACGAAGCATTAATTGTACTGATTTCCTTTCTATAGACTGGAGACCTCGGCTTGGACATCGGTGCTCAGGGAGAGCCTCTGGGCTACAGACCTGAAGGTAAGTCGCCTCCTCACCCCTTGCTGGCTCAGTTTCCCCGGAGAAACGCATAAACGGCAGTGTTACAGTGCTGTTGGGATAAGATAAACAAGTCATTACTGGTCTGGATCATGCTGTCTCAACATGGAGCCCTCCATCTGGCACCCGTTATTATTTTTGTAAAGGTAGTTGTTATAACGGTAACTTGAGATGGTTGTGAAGGGCATCCTAGAAGAGATTGCTTTATCCCTGATAGTCCGGGATCACTGCAGCTGCCTTTTAGTTAACCAGCTCCATGTTACAAGTGCTCTCGGACACCATTTGGTTTGCACAGCTCCCATTCTTCCAGCACATGTCAGAATAATTGGCTTCATAGCTCGCTGCTTGGTCACTCAAAATCACAACAATTGCTCAAAGTCGATATGATGTTAGGAATAATTTGTCAGTGAAACCATGCCATTATCTGAGACATGTTGAGCAGAAGTGTGTGGGCTGGAGGACAGTGTGTGGCGTGTTGCAGTGCGGTGTTTGATTGTACTACTGTGTGACGCTTGGTAGGTTAACATGCTTGTAACAGCTGCTCTGCTTCTCCTGCCTCCCCTATCCACCCCCTTCTCACACCAGATAATAGCTACCGCGCTTTCCATTCGGGGGGTTACGGAGGGGACACTATGGGGATGGAGCCCATGATGGACCATGACCTGGGTGGGGGACACCACCCTGGCCAGGACTACCCTCCTGTTGAGGGCCTGCCTGACCTCGGACATGCCCAGGAACTGATAGAGGGCCTTCCTCCTGGTGACTCCAATCAATTAGCCTGGTTTGACACCGACCTGTAAATACCATGAGCAACATTACACTATACTTTCTACTAGGTAAGGACAATGGCACACTCCTGCTTCTGGTTCTAACTAATGTCTAATATGGGCAGAAGTGGAAACATTCAGAGGAGACTGGACTTAATGGTGTATGCTTCCAATTACAAAGCTGTGTGTTGTGGTTTTTTTGATGTTTTGGTGTTTGATCTATGTGTGTGGCCTGTTGCCAGCGTCATTTCAAACACCTCTTTCTTTTGTCTGCAGTTGTATCATGTGATCTGGATGAACCTGCATCGTGATTTGCCCATGAGGAGGAGGCGGGGTTTCAGAAAGTGCCTGAAGACAACTCAACAACAGCAGTTTCCTGTCTATGGGAACTCCATTGGGACAAAGTATTAAAGTGCGGTTCTGGTGTCTCAGCCTGACTATGAGCTGATTTATGATCCTGACGAGACAAAGTTTGAGCTCAACATTTGTTTTTTATTTTGCATAATCCTTTTTATGAATCAATTTTTACTTAATTTTTTTTTATTATTATTGTTTTGGTTTTACTTTTATTCAGTTGTTTGTATGGTACATGTCTTTAGCTTGCTTTTTCTTCTGCTATGGTATTATTTTTGTCTTTTTTAATTTTTATTTTTCATGCTCCAACCAAGTAAAAACCTGATCACATTTTAAATGGTGTCCAACACAAGTTAATCATTTGAATTGTATTCTGATGAAGTGTAACATTGTGTAGCTTTTGTATAAAACATGAATTGGAAATCATGGTCCAAATATCAAGCTATTTTCTTGCTTTAAGGTGGACACTAATGTGTCTCTGCTGTTCCAAAGGGGTGTAGCAGGCAGAGGTGGCTGTGGGGGGGGACTCTTGTCTGCTGTTACTGTGGGTTTGTGGGAGGAGCTGGTTGCTGTAGCCTGCTGTGTTCTCAAAAATAAAATGGACTGTCATTTCATGCTGATGCCTCTGTCTCATTTCACTAAAGCCCTAAATCCAATACAAAGTGACCCAGCATCAAAGCTGATTTACTTGGTAAACTTTGCATGTTCTAGTTTGGCCTATTCCAAATATGTGTGAAGTGTAATTACAGGTACTAACTGTGGCTGTAAGGGTTGTGGCATGAAGTCCGGTGTGTTTGTCTCCCACTAAACTTACGAATGCAAATGTAACTATGCATTATAGCAGACTTAACAGTGACAGCTGTGTTTGCTTCAACACAATTTGCATACGAAATCACAACCTGCAGTTTAAAACTAAAAACTGCAAGTTGTGTTTTTGACTTTATTTTTATGACATGCGTTTGCTACAGCGCACAGACCTTGGCTCACTGAACACCTTAACATCGATCAAAGGAAATTGAATGGGGATTTATGGTCAATAGACCCAGAGAATTAGCAGCCATGTCCTAATTTCACAGATGTCAAAAGTTATGAATTTTCAATTTGTAGTCTAAAAGGCTGTATTTGTTTTGTTGGTAGTCAGAGTCGCTTGAAGCAACAACTGTGACGCAGAACCACATGGACACATCACAGACATTGTCTAATCAAATGTGCCACTGGTGCTACGAGTCAGGACAGAGCTAGAGGCTATGACTGTGTGATCTGTGTCACTAATCCTTCACAGACTAATGAAAGTGTTTTGATTGAGCTGTCAGATTATTTCAGTGACAGCAATTTACAGTCACTTTGCAACTTTAACTCCTGAGGACTCATAGAACTGAACAGTGTTACACCACTGAAATCCCCCAATGTTTATTTTCTGAAATTACAAATATATAGATATAAAAAAAAATGCAATTCATTTTAAAACCTGTGTTACCAAAGCAGCATTACTTCAGTATGAAGACATTTCTAAAACACAAATGCAGTGTTGAAATTTATTTGTTGGTTAAATATGACATACTTTCATTTTGTGATCTGAGTGAGGATTTCAGCAGCCAGTGAAACAACATCCACATGACACCTGCAACAGAGAAAGAAAAGAGATTTATTCTTCCTAAACAGCACAAGCAAAACAGTCAGATGACCTTTATATTCTCCTTACAATCTAGACAGTTGATCTAAATAATCTAAATTGTTCGGCTGCACCTTTAATGTGGTTTTACTGAATGAGATTTCAGAAACTGATATTGTAAATATAAAATAAATTTCTGAGCTGTTTCTAAGTTAAACAAGGTCTTACACAGGGCGTGATTGTGTGTTGAGAGAGGTTAATCATGAGCTAGTAACAAATCTCTCCATCTCACTCTCAACACAAATTCTGAACTGTACCACCGAGTAACCAACAATATCCAATTTCCTTCCTGTGCTTGTTGAAAGCTGTATTTAATTTTATAGACATACATCTGCCCACATCGACAGTTTATATACTTCTATCCATTACTCTTTTATTCTTTCTGTCCGCCACTGTTTCGGCTTTTTGCTGCAGGTATCTTTGGGGGCAGCCTCTCAGTCAGACCACTGCCTAACAGACCACTGTTAATTAAAAAGCCACATAATTAACCTAATTAACACTATTCCCAGAGGCTCTGAAAATCCTTGAGAGTTTGTGTGGATTTAAAAAACATCATTTGAATCTGTAAAAAGTTTCACCACAGTTTGGGAAGTCATTAAGTCCCTGCACTTCCACAGAACATCTTTTATACAAATGTATCAGATTTATGATTGGATTAATGCAACAATTAAAACAGACTGTTTTCAAGGTTAAAACAATTGCTTGGATGCAGTGTGCGAGTTACTGTAAGTTACCTTTTAATATTCATATAGGGAAACTCATTCATTGTGTTTATGAAATTCTGTAAAGATTCAAAACACAATCAGACATTTAAAGTCTGTTGGAATGCCTTACCCCAAAAGTTCAACTCAGAGGAAAACTTTTAAAACATCCTGGGACATTTGGATAATAATTACCATATCTAAGGTCACTGGAGTTTAATACAAATTAATAATAGCCATTCTTGGTACATTCTTGGCATTATACTGTATATATTATTGCAGTTGGAAAGTAAAGGCTTGGAAATGGACCTTAAAAAAAGAACACTTAAATAAAACATTTACATTTACATTTATTCATTTAGCTGACGCTTTTATCCAAAGCAGCTTACATTGTTCTACAGTAATTACCAGTGTAACAGCCACTGGAGGCAAGGTGGGTTAAGTGTCTTGCCCAAGAACACAAGGACAGTGTGAACTGTGGGGAGAGTGTGAATCGAACCCCCTACCTACCGGTTGAAGGACGACTGCTCTACCCACTGAGCAACTGCCGCCCCATAAATCAAAACATTTGATTTATTCATCCACAGCATGTTTATGATTATGGCTTGAATGGTCTTTAGGCCACAAGAGTCACTAAAGTATATGGAGAGACATGTGTATAATGCTAAAATTATAAAAGGGATATAATTATTCAACACTAAAAAAGGTGTAGACATTCATTCATTCTCTACCACTTTGTCCCCTTAGGGGTCACGGGTGACTGGAGCCTATCCCAGCAGCTTTGGGCCTGAGGCGGGGTACACCCTGGACAGTAGCCAGTTAGTCGTAGGACTGACATATAGAGACAGACTCAGATTCACTCTTAAATTCATTCACTAGGGACACTTTTTTTAGAGCTGCCAATTAACCTATACATGCATGTCTTTGGACGGTGGGAGGAAGCTGGAGTACCCGGAGAGTTTTACAGAACGACCGGCCGGGTTTTTTCTTCTTGCTGTGAGACAGGAGTGCTAACCACTCTGCCACGTGAACCCCTTCTGGCTACACCAGGAAGGTGTAGACAGATAATCTTTATTTCAAAAATTGGGTGGATTGACTCTGTGTCCCACCTCTGTGTTTTTTGGCTGAGCTGCCTCTGACTGAACACAGCATTAAGGACTATAAGGTCTGGGCCTTAAGGTTTTTGGGCTCCCCTCCCGTCCGTCCACACTCGGCTGGGTTTCACATTTGAAGGCATTCCTCAGGTTGCCATGGTGAAGGCTGAATGACATCATGCGGGTCCTCTGTCCTCATCCTCTCAGTTAAAAGGCCCTCCTCACCCATCCCCTCCTCGGCTCATAACTCCTCTCATCTCCTAAAACCTCTGCCCCCCTCGTCCTCACCCCTTCCCACTGCTGAACCAGTAGGAGTGTGCCAGTCGCAGCCACTTCAAAGGCCAGCGCTGATCTGGGCTTTTATCTGCGCAGAGAGAGGAGAGTGCAGAGGCAGAAGAGGCAGAGCGTAAGAAGGAATAGGCAAAATGAAAAAGAAAAAAAAAGAAAAACTCTGAAGGGGGAGGAAGGGGCTGAGAGTAACACAAAGAGGGTGAGAGTAAGAGGTCTCTATAGCCGGACAATACACCTTTATTATCGATCTGACAGAAGGGAGTGTGATTGAGAAGAGAGTTTGTAGCAAGAACCAGCCAAAGAGACTATTTGTGCCCATTCACTGTGTGTGTGTGTGTGTGTGTGTGTGCGCGTGCGTGTATGTACGTGTGTCTGGGTGTATGTGTGTGTGTGTGTGTGTGTGTGAGTGTGGGTGTATGTGTGTGTGTGTGGGTGTATGTGTTAGTGCGTGCATGTGTGTGTGTGTGCGTGTGTGTGTGTGTGTGTGTGTGTGTGTGTTTGCGTGTGTGACAGGTCGTCAGTCTCATACATCACAAGATCAAAGAAAGCACAGTCGCTAAGGCAACAAAACCCTTGGCTCAAATGCACATTGGGCTGCCAGGATCACAAAAGCAAAAGGAGATGCAGAGATACAGGTGTGCACAATGCTTTTCATCAAAAAATATCAGACAATAGAAGCACAGAGTTGGTTCCCAGGAATAAAACCTTGGATGTTTTGAGTAACCATGACTCTGCAATACAATACAACCAGCTGTGTTTCTAAGGTTTCCATAAATACCACTGTTATAGCTAATGCCAATTTCCTTTAGGGATATTAACATTATCTGTGTGGAGTTTGCATGTTGTCCTTGTGCTATGGTGGGTCCTCTCCGGGTCCAGCATACTTCCACTGTCCAAAGATGGATGTAACGTTGAACTGGTGACACTAACCTGCCCACGGATTGAGTGTGATCTCTGTTCAACCAACCCTCAGATTAACTGGGAAATGTCCAGGGTACAGCAAATCAAATAGACTCATATGTTTGGCCAGATGACTTCTCTTGTATCAATGTATCTTTTTTTTAAATGACTGATCTGAGGTGAGTGTCAGAAACAATGATTATTTAAATGGATGAGCAAAAATCCAAAGATTTTTAGGTGAACACAGAAGTAGGTATCACTTGTTGAGACCTCTTTGAGGACACTGGTAAACAGAAACATTTTGGTCTTTTTGGATCTGGGTAAACACTCACCGATCGGACTTGGCGATTTCTTGGATTATGGTGACCAGCTCCGCCCCTTCAGAACAATCAGACCAATCGGTTTTGTCAGTACCAGACGTCTGCATCTGAGAAACATGATGGACAGGAACAAAGTTAAAAAATATGTAGTAAAATCTCTCATCTCAAGCATTTTTTCAGCCTTTTAAATCGCTCGCACATTTTGTCTTGTCTAATGCTGGCACCAAATAATGAGTGACATTGATCCAGACCAACCACTGAGTTAGATCACACTTATTTATCAAAACCATTTCAAAGACAAATTTCCTAAAAAAAAAAGACTTTGCCAAAGACATAAGGCCGTGCCATTTCATGTGGTGTCTGTTTTTATTGCTGCAAATTTAGATGTTGTCACTTATGATTTCTTCTTAACAACTTGTTGATTTATGAAACCACAGTATGAAGAGAGAGTCTTGACTGAAGATTTCTGTTTTTCATTTGATGTATTCTTGTCTCGGCACGTCGTCTCACACACCCATGAACACCTGGTGATTGAACTGCTTTGTGTGGGACAGTGTTTTGCGGTTGTCACAAATCTATAGTTAGTATTAAAGTCATGTTCACACTCCGGTCAAAGGTTTAACAAATATGTTTGAATAAATAATGACAACTCCCTCTGTTCATTGTGTTGCCTCTGAATAAAAGAGCGTGCGTGTGTTGGTCTCTGATCTCCAGTGACATCATCACCTCTGTCTCTGTGGCGACATGGCATGGTTGTTGCTAGGTGACGGGGTTAGGAGGAGACGAAAATACACGGCCCCTCACTCACACACAGGCTGACTTTTAGTGATAGTGCATTTGGTGAGCAGGGACATGTATGTAGATAGAGGGACACGTCTCTGTTCATGAGACTTTATCAACGTCTAACAAAATAAACCGCCTAAAAAAATCTCTGAGACCTGTTTAGAGCACTGACTTTTTACCTTTAAACAAGGGACACTAACTATACTTGTTTGAAATTAACTTTATAAGTGGGTATGAACAAAACTGGCTCAGGCTTTTGTTTGAAACCAGTTTTCTCATTGTCATCTGCAGACCCTGTCTCTCCTTGGAAAATGCCTGTGTTTAACATTAATAACCTTGGTTTAACTGAATAGGTCACATGCAGCAGATGGTGGAAACTGAAGCTCAAGGACTGTTAGGAATGTCTTGCCTAACAAATATTTAACACATTTCATATTGTCATTCCTGGCAGAACTGTTCAGAAGGCTACATTTGTTTTGTGTAAAGTGCTTTGGCAGTTCATCATGAGTATCTTTTCACACTCATGCTACTTCTGTGTACATTTAATAAGTGCATAATAACTGTTAACCTTATTATAATATAAGGTACATAAAAAATAGATGAGCAGACAGTGAACCCAATAAAAGCTGTTGTTGCTACGTTGCACATTTATGTCCAGACAAACTTCCTGAAAACAAACTACGCTCCATTTCCCTTTGAGTTTTTAGTAATCCCATCTCATTTAATTAACATCCTCTATTCATTTTTTTATTTTATTTTTTTAAGTTGGAATGATTTTTTTTCCTTTCTCAAATTTGACTAATTCATTCTTGATTTATTCTCACTTTCTCCTCCTTTGCAGTTTCGAAGCTATTAGTGGGATCTTTGATTGAGATTAACAGAGGCCTAGAATCAATGAAAGATAATTAAAAAGCCTTTGTTGAAGGGCAGGCTCTTGTCGGAGTGTGGAGGTGTGTTGTGCATAATGTCTGTCTGATGTACTTGTTCAAAGCTACACATTGTTCTCTGCGACTGATTGGCTGATTGATAATGAGATTTGAGAAAACTCATTAGTCTTTTGTCAACTATAAAAACACTATGACATAGCATGTGGGTATATATATTGTCCCTTTAAAACCTCACTCTTAAAGGCAAAATGGCAAAATGCAAAATTGTGAAAACAAGTGCAAGATCCAATAAAAACATGACCATTTATTTATCAAGCCTTAAATTGTGTTTAAAGGTTAATAGATGTGTTGACTAAATGAGCAGAAAGGTAGATTCATGTAAGTTTGTTTGGCTCCTAGCACTAAGCTGCATTAATGACTCATCCACTCGCTTTAAGGCTGTGTATGCGGTTTGTGTGTGAGAGGACAAATGCGCTACAGCCGTTACAGTGGAGAGTAAGAAAGGCAAGTCTGTGACAGCAAGCGGTGGTGTGTAGTTCAGGTGACACAAACTCATTAGTAAGAGGATTCAAAACGTGCACACAAATTAAATAGGTTCTCTCTCTCTTACTTTTACAAACACTGCACCAAATAAAAAAGAATCACGCAAAAGGGCCTTTAGTCAGCTCAGCAGCATGATCTCAGGGTGACAGCTGACCTTGTGTCCCGGGTGCGCAACTATTTTGTGACCCTGCAGCCAAGCCAAAACATTAGCAATGCATTTTAAATAATTCATAAAGGTCTACAGCAAAAGCAGCCAATTTTTCAAACTTGGCCATGCTGACTGTTTCAGTGGAGTGTAATCTTTAGACCTATATTTATAAATCTGTTCAAACTGGCACGCCATAAATCCACTAAAAGACCCAATAAAGTTATTCTTTTAGTAGTGTTCTTCGTCAAAGACTGATCTGGGACTGATCTCCCAGCCGAGATTTGTATCCACACAAACCTAAAGGTGAAATGCATGTTGACCTTATAGACAGACATTACACAAATCCATATCTGTTATAGTAACAGAAACATGCAGCCTGAGACCTATGCAAAATCACTTGTTCTGACTGATAAAAGGAAACAATACAGTAGCCGCCATATAAGGGTTTTAGTGTGTGTTTTTGCACTTAGTATAGGCCTTTATCTACTACTGCACTGCAGCAAACTGTCATGGCACAAATACAAAAAAACACATCAGAAGTGGGTAGAGTTGTGTTGATCTGCTTGAGTGGTCCTCACAAAATGGTTGCGTGGCCCATCCCACTTGTGGAATATCTGATGAACTAATGACTTTGAGGCTACATGGCTATGTTTTTCCTGGTAAAAAGTTATAGTGTTGCTTTATTTTGAGCTACACTCAGTAACTTAACCTTCAGCATGATTTGTTTTAGTATAGTTGCACCAACAAAATCCCTACTAAAGACAAAGCACCATATATATTGTGGATTCATTATGATCAAATGCTTAATAAAAGCTCATGATCTAGTAGTGACCATTACATTGTGACAATATAGACAGTTTTAGGGCCTGTACTTACATGAGTTATTGTTGCTAGTCCAGTAATAGCTCACCTCAACTAAATTTTTAACCAAACGAGTGAATAGTTACAGCATCATCATTACTGCTCGATGTCGATCAGGGTTATAGCTGCCAACTTGCCTAAGAAGTAATGCTGGTGCATGTCAGCTGCAGTTGCCTCAGTTTTCTCCATGTTCCCAGATGGAGCCAGTATTATTTATTAAGGCTGGCTCGAGCAGAAGCCTTACTATATCTCCTCCTGCTTTACCGCAGCACGCTCTCTTACAAGTCAGCCGTTTTTTGGCCTGTACTACAAATCATTTTGACTATCAGACAAAATTGGACAGACACTTGAACAGAGAGTGACAGGCAGATACAAACCAACACTTTTTCTCTGTATCTGTCTTGCTCTTTCTGACAGTCTGGTGCTGGTGAAGCTACACTCTATTTTGAGAGCAGCAGCACAGCACGGCTGACGTGTGTACATTTTTATTTTTGTTTATTCCAATAGTTTTAGCTGGCTGTGGTGATTTCAGCCCACAAAAACAAGAAACATTGGGACCCTGGGATTATACTGGCATGTATGTGTAATGTGCCAGTGCTACAACCTGCAGTGGGATGACTGTGGACCAACAAATGTGCACCTACAACATACTCACCAGCCGCTTAATAATCCTCAGTGCTGTGCGCAGGCTTCGTGGGTGCTCACTGTTCATGTGAGCGCGTAGGACATGTATAAAACTCAGCAAACAGGATGGCGAGAGACAATCCTGGCCCTCTCCTCCATACAGCTGGACTAAGATGGAAAGGCACTGAATGGATTCCTCCCACACTTCTTGGTGTTCAGAGGAAAGCTAAAGAGACATAATACATTTATACATTCTATTAAAGCAAGATTAATAACTTCAAAGACAAAGGAAGAGGGATTTATACCTCCAAAGATTAATTATGAAAGATTAAAAACTCCCAGGGCTATCATTCATGTCACTGTGCTCACTATGGAAATGAAGGTGTTGGTGCAATGATTGAACTCAATGTAAACATCAAGTGAAAAAGCAGTAGCGCATGTGACAAGTATGACAAGATATTAAAATAATTTATTTCATGTCAGAGTTATTTTATACCTGAAGTGTTCACTAATCAACAGCTCAATGGGAATCAGTGTTTATTCACTTTGTGCATACGCCTCACTGTCAAAGAGGAGAGACAAGTGTTGTAATTAAGAGCAATATCTAATTATCTTTCTCTTTTGCACTTGTTCCCTTTAACTGTGATATACGACATGTTTATAACTTAGTAATTAAAATGTCTGTGCTTTGGATTTAAGAGTCATGTTTATGGCAACATTGCCATGTTTGGCCCCTCTGTCCTGTTAATCCCCCCTGGGGCAATGGGCCTGGTGCAGAGGCCAGGGGTGTGTCAGGGCCCCCATTGACTCTCACACACAAGCACAGACACACACTTTGAGACGCCCACCCAACACTTTATGTCTCAAGTATAAGTAAAAACCTTTATTGTTTCCCATGAGACCTTTATTTACTCTCCTGGGCTTCCCTGAATTAATATGATTCAATCCATTTACAATCCCTTAAAACATATTTTACAGGTTCTGGTCAACAGTCAGCTTATGTGATTTTTATGGCTTAATTAGAAACTTCTAGTGGCTGGTGTGGAAACACTAGTGTCTAGCAATTTCTTTAATGTTTCCAATATTTCTCAATCAAAACAGTATGAAGCAGCCTGTTATTTCCAGTAGGTCATCGATAGTTTTAATAACAAAGCATTTTATCCAATCAGATGAGAGAAGTCAGCATTCACAGGGTTTCACACAGAGGCAAATGAGGTGGAAAACCATCAGGTAATCTACATTACTTTTCTGTACCAAATTGATGTGTGATAGCTCAGTAGGTTAGGTTCATTCATTCATTTTTTTCTTCCGCTTTGTCCTGTTAGGAGTTGCACGTGACTGGAGCCTATCCCAGCAGCTTTGGGCCTTAGGCGGGGTCCACCCTGGACAATGTCCAGATAGTCACAGGGTTTACACTTAGAGACAGACATTTGCTTTATTTACATGTTAGACAGTAATGAGCTACTGTTCTCTATTACATTTTGTGAAAGTTAACCAACATTTCTTTCTCCATTTAAATAAGAAATAACTTTTGGTTAGCACCAGTCATAATGTGGACCTGACTTACATACTGCATGCATACATGGATGGAATATGAAATCATGTGCTAAGATCTTATTCGTGTGTGCATGCATAACACTCGGACACACAAACACAGAGAGAATAAGTGAGATTTGGCCTCACCATGTGAATGAGGTGTGTGCTGAGTTGGCTCAGGGGTTTGTTGGCCAGGAGCAGCTTCTCTGCTGCCTCCGTCTCCACCGCTGGACAAGATAGCCTCTGGCTCTACACACAAATGCACACATACACACATACGTCTTAAATCATTTATAGAGATTTGACAGTCAATAATGATGGATCCAGAGACCTGCCAAGACATATTCTGACAGACTGAGGCAGATGGAGAGAGACACACTCAGTAGGTACATTTCCTGCAGAGTCTGTGTTATTCCAGCACCTCTCCAACAAGTAGTGTTCAACTTCACTAAGTGTCTGTGTCACATCCATTTATTTCAGTCATAAATCTCATTTAGCATTTGTGCTCTCACCTTTTTCTGTAGTTTCTGCTCACTTCATTAGCACATTAGCCCTTTATTTTGACTTGTTTTCGTTACTATAATGAAACTTTTAGCCAATTAAAAGTAAAATAAGGTCATATTGTAAACACCCTTCTTAAACATTTTTTTTTGTGCTGTACACATAATCTCCATTGACTCTCTTAACCAACAGAGTAATAGTTTGGGAAAGTGGTCTAATCACGTCCTCTCTGCTTATCAGACCTTATTACCCAAATGAATTTGGTTTGAGCCGAAGTTTTTTTTTTATAATGAGCTTTGCATTTCTGGCAGAATTGATTTCCGCTACAAATTGTGCTTCCTGCTTTTTCTGTCTCTGCTTTTTTCCTTTTTTTTCTCCATCTTTTCCTCTCCTGTCTCTTCAATCCAGTCTTTTACCTTACACCCCCCATGTCTGACCATTAATATGTATGCACTGGGCTGGGGTGCACACAGTGGGGAGATGGGGGCTGGTGTGTGTGTGCAGTACTGCTGAGGACAAAGCCAGTGGTGATAATGAGGCCGCAGGGACATTGCCAGACAGGGCCCTATGTGTACGCCATTGAGTGTGTACATCTTTGTGTGTGTGTGTGTGTGTGTGTGTGTGTGTGTGTGTGTGTGTGTGTGTGTGTGTGTGTGTGTGTGTCCCGGAAACTCAGGACATGATCCACTTTCTCCTGAGTCCACAACTTCAATACTGCAATTGCTTAAACCTGCTGGCTTCCACTACACACATCAGTGGACACGCAAACAGCCGAAAATGCACACACATTTCCACGTGTGCCTCTGGGACCTGCAAGGGCAATATTTTCAGGGAGTTGACTTTGTGTTTCTGTTGGTGGTTTTGTGCTCAACGGAGAGAAAATCTGTAAATAGTGACAAATCAATGTCTAAAAACACCACTGTTACATGATACAGCAAAATTGTATTATAACAGAATTATGTATTTCTATAAAGCAATAACATTACTGGAAGAGATGACCTAAATATAGATCCTATTTAGCAAGCTAAAACTTCAAAGTCACAAAATGATGGCAGCCCAATGATGCAGCAACACTACTGTTTTTGTCGGCTGGATCTGAATTCAAAACCAATCCTGATCTTAAACTGACAATATGTAGTTTTAATTACTTGAGTTTTACTCAGCTAGGCAGTAGTGTGCGTGTGTGTGTGTGTGTAGAGTGTATATTTAAGTATCAGCCCAAAACATAAATGAACTACAGTTCCTTTCACACTCTTCACCAGATGTCCTGATAAACCCTGTGCAAAATAAATCTATTTTGAGCTACATAAAAAATTTCTTCATCTATGTAAAAATATTTCTGAAACAAAACTGCAGTGTAAGACAACAGCATCTCACTAGAATGTCTTTTTCTTAAGCTGAATTTAATGCATCTGGATGAGAGGAGTCAGGACCAAGTACTAAGCCCTGCTGCAGCTGGGGAGTCCATCTAGACTCAGGTAAAACATGATGTCAGCAACACCCAGTTTTACTGTTGCCTTATCACTAAAATGTGATATTTCTAGGATAGGACTATGCTAGGACTATGACAGTCTATTTCAAAAAATAAAGTTTTATCTCAAGCTTGAACAACTGTTGGTTTAAACATCTACAACACCATGCTCATACCTTTAGCAAATTCTTTCAGTTTTCAAAATCATGCGGCATATATAATAATAATAATCTTTATTTGTATATAGCGCTTTTCCACCTACTGTAGTAGGCACTCAAAGCGCTTTACATACATTAAGCTATTTACAAGTGTGTATGTCAGTTACAGAACATCACTGGAGGCAATGTAGTTTAAGTGTCTTGCCCAAGGACACAACAACAGTATGTGGGGAGAGCAGGTTGTTATGATGTTTTGGGATGGTTCGAGCGGGGATCAGACCACCCACCCACTGAGCTACTGCCGCCCATGTAGAGACGAGGGTTAGTGTACATAGTGAATATTTACCTGCAATGCAGAACGGACGACAGAGGAAGTTTGCTTTAAGATGTTGTGGAGCAGTTCCAAAAGAGCAGGCAGCACGGGATGGCTGACCTTCTTCCTGTCGTGGTCCCCCCCGTCTAGATGGACCACTGCAGCCGTGGACAGAGTGCTCCCCACCACTTCTATTAGACCTTTAATGAGAGAAAATAAGTCTCACTGTGAAAGTTTTTGTAAATTGTAAAAACTTTGAATAAATTGTAATTCAACAGAATTGGTACAAGCAGTAAAATATTTTTTATTTTATTCTGTGGGGTTAAACTGTGGAACAGTATGGGTGAGGAGTAACTGTGTTCAACCATAAAACAGTTTAAAAAACAAAATAAAACAAAAACAAAAAAGCACATGTATTTATGAAATACATAGTTGAAGTGGGATAGACACATGCACATGGTATTAAATGTATTAATTATTGATATTACTATTATTATCAGTATTGTTAATACAAACAGTGGAAGGGATATATATATATATATATATATATATATATATATATAAATAAAAACCTTTGTCCTTCACCCTCCACGGGTGGTGTCTCATCCTTCGAACTCAGGTCCTCTACCAGAGGCCTGGGAGCTTAAGGGTTCTGCACAGTATCTTTGCTGTTCCTAGTACTGCACTTTTCTGGACTGAGATGTTAGGGGTTCTTCCAGGGATCTGCTGTAGCCACTCCTCCAGTTTGGGGGTCACTGCCTCGACTGCTCCGATGACTACTGTCGCCTTCACTTTCCAAGCCTTTTCCAGCTCTTCCCTGGGCCCTTGGTATTTCTCTAGTTTCTCATGTTCCTTTTTCCTGATGCTGCAATCACTTGGTATTGCCACGTCAACCACAACAGCTTTCCTTTGTTGTTTGTCCACCACCACAATGTCTGGTTGGTTCGCCATTACCATTCTGTCAGTCTGAATCTGGAAGATCTTGCCTCGGTCATTTTCTACCACCTTTGGAGGTGTTTCCCACTTTGACCTCGGGGTTTCCAGTCCGTACTCGGTGCAGATGTTCCTGCACATTATGCCTGTGCAGCCATGATGAGTGCCTCTGTGCTGTCCTTCAGTCCGGGACGTTCTAGCCATTGGTAGGATTTCTTGATATCAGCCACTTCAGTTATGTTCCGGTGGTATCCCATGTAGGGGTTTGTCCTCCCATGATGGTCCCTCCTCCAGCTCCTCTTCCTCTGTTCCCCATTGCCTGAGACATTCACTAAGCACGTCATCTGTTGGGGCCTTATCTTTGATGTACTTGTGGATCTGAGATGTTTCATCCTGGATAGTGGCTCTCACACTCACTAGTCCACGGCCGCCTTCCTTACGGCTAGCGTACAGTCTCATGGTGCTGGATTGGGGATGGAACCCTCCATGCATGTTGAGGAGCTTTCATGTCTTAACGTCTGTTGTCTGAATCGCTTCCTTTGGCCACCTTATTATTCCCGCAGGGTATCTGATTACTGGTAGGGCATAGCTGTTTATAGCCCGTTCCTTGTTCTTGCCATTGAGCTGACTTCTTTGGACTTGCCTTACTCATTGGAGGTATTTGGCAGTTGCTGTTTTCCTTGTTACCTCTTCAAGGTTGCCATTTGCCTGTGGTATTCCAAGGTACTTTTAACCATCCTCAATGTCTGCTATTCTGCAGTCTTGGGTGACTGTTCTGTCAACCAGGAGTTGGTGTTTGGCTCCTCTGGTGTCTTTGCCAATGCCCTTCTGTGCTATGCTCATGTATTGATCCATGTGCCCACTTATCTTAGCCGCGATGATGCCTGACATGAGCTTCCATGAGCTTCACGATCAGAATTGTACGCCCTTCGGTGAGCCATTCAGGGTTTGTCCCATCCCTTAGCAGCTGGTTCATTTGTCCTGCAGGGCGCTTGTGGAGTGCAGTGAACTTCTTTAGCCAGTAGGTGTGAATCCTGTGCTGTCCAGTTTTTCATACCTCACTCTTGGATGTTTGCTGCTGTGATGGTAACTGGATTCTGTTCAGGGAGGTCTCGGTGGTCCTCTGTCAGAGCCACCAGCCACTGTGCATAGCTGTTGTGTGATTCCTCCCTCTCCCATATACTTTTCCAGTACTGTTCAGTTTCCAGCCTTGGTGGGTCGGCTCTGCTATTATTTCCCTGCCACTGAGCGTACACTTTCGTAGGTTAAGTTGCAAACAGCCAGTTTATCTTCTGGCTTCATTCTCTCTTGTGTACCTCTTTAGGCAGCTGGCCAAGGCTTGGAGCCTTTGTTTGGCAGTTTCAAGTGCTTCAGGTATGGGCATCTGGTTGTACCTACTGGGTGCTTGTTTTCTCATTACACCTTTTTTGGCCTCTGTCAGTTGGCTCACTTCTCTCCGTGCCTTCTTGATTTTAGCCTCCAGCCTTTGTTTCCATGGTGGGTACTGTTTCTCATGGTTCCCATGGTTGCTCTTATAGCCAAGCATCTCGAGGATCACTACTGCTGAGGTGTATATCAGCTCATTGGTTTCAGTGATGGTTGTGGAATGGATCGCACTCAATGCTGCATTCACATCTTCTAGGAGACTTTTTGATGGTACTTCACTTAGCTGTTGTAATTCTCACCATGATCTTGTCTTTCAGGTTAGTCGCTGCCTCGTTCAGTGTTGTTGCACTTGTTGGGGCTTCGTACTCACACGCACATATATATATATATATATATATATATGCCCCCTCGGGGCGCTATCCTGCGAGGGTCCTTAGGCAAGACCCTTTGCGCTACTGCCTACCTCATAAAAATGATGGGAGACAATAAATGCTATGAGAAGCCGGATCAGACAAACAAGGTCTGTGTCAGGTGTTGGGGAACCAGAGCAACTTGATGACAAATGGGCTACTGGAACAAGAACAGGAACAGGAACAAGAACAACACGGAAATGGGCGAGATGCAATAACAAGGCTCTGTTGGAATGCTACTACTCCAGTAACCCTAGTCAGAGGGGTTACATGAAGAGAATGTGGGATGAAACCCACAATCTAAGCTTACATTGAATATATTATATATATATATATATTATATATTAGTCAGTCTATTATCTTCTACAATTTAGTCCACAAATATTTGTATTAAATTAATCTATTAAAAAGAAAAATATTGTTTGACATGCAATTATTGTAACACAATGTATACAGTTACCATCTTATGCCCTATCTGGACCCCTCCCTTTCCCTTTTCTACCCCCCTGTCGAGAAAACGATCCACGTTGTAAAGCAGCTAAGCAATGAATAAAAGACCACCTGCTAAAGTGAAAACCCATGTTCCTTTAATCTTTAAATTTAACATGACACGGAGGATACTTTTGCAGCTTGTTCTTCATAGCTGGCTATTGTGGACAACTGCCCCTGAGCTGTACACACTAAGTCAAGAGTGGAAAGACTAACATGGACTACTCTTGAACGTCATGAATAATTCATCCCGTTTTTACAAACATTGTCATTGTTGTATTGGGTTTTACAGCAACACATTTATGAAGGTTATACAACACTGAACACTGCATTGTCATTGAAGGAGAGGTTAATGCGAGATTTACTCAAAGATTTGTATGATTTCTTTCTGTCCCATGTGACAAAATTAACAATTCACAGTTACATCTAAACAAACTCACCCAAAACTTTCTGCTTTTTGATGCCTTAAAATAGAAAGTGATGCAACTAAAGCAGCAGAAGACACTAAAAAGAGAATAATCTATTGAGTCAAATCCACTTGAGTTTTTATTTCCTCAAACTGGTCTTTATTTAGAATGTAAATGCTTCTTGTTTATTTCGGGGAGTGAAAGTGCAAGAGTTGGTGAGGGTGTGTGGAAGTGCATCTGCATGTGTGTATTTGTGAGCTGAAGCGGCAGACACTGAAAAAACTAGTCTGCTGTCACATAATTAAATAAACAGGCTGCAACTTTGGACTCACAAATACATCTTTTGCTGGTAATGTAATCTGACAACCTACGTCTGCTCTGGCCTCAATAGTAGAACGTGGATATGTTAATAATATAAGTCACTCTGTAGGAGCAGCTTTACTGAGAAAACAGGCAAAATAATAAACATGTCTAACTTTTGCAATAAATTAACTCCTAAACAACTTAAAATAATGTAAATGGGCATTTAAATTAGGTCAATGCTGCAGAATTTAACTTTAAATTATAAAACAACATTAAATGCTAATGTCAAGACCAGGGGTGTCAAAATAATTTTAGTTCAGGGACCACATACAGTCCACTTTGATCAGAAGTGGGCTGAACCAGTAAAATAATAGCATAATAACCTATATGTAACAACAACTTTGTTTAAGTGCAAAAAGGTACATAATAATATCAGTGCTCTCATCAATCTCAACCTAAAAAGGCTAATGTTAGCACAAACTCAACACAATAAGTCATTGATGCTAATTCCAATTATAATAATGCGGGTGCCACAAAGGGTTATATTGACAAACAGTTCAAACTCCAGTGGAATAATTAAGAATAGCCGTGAAAGCCTTCTATGTAATTTTCTCATTTTCCAAATTCATTCAATGGATTGTACCCTGTGGCGGGGGGGTTGTGGCTCTGGGCCACATGTTTGACACCCGTGGTCTAGACTACCTTTGAAAATGAAACTAAACATGGTTAAAAATAGTAGATTCAGAAAGCTTTGTCTTACTATCTATTTTTAGACCACTACAAATCAACAGGATGAACATCTCTTCCTCTTAAATAAAGAGAAAAAGTCCCATGACAATAGGCAGTTTATGAAAACAGAAAACCGACTTCACATCACATTGCAATAAAAAAGTAGCTAAATAATGAGGCTTTTCTAGTAGTGAAAAGACCATTTATAACATATTGATCACATCATCTACACATCATCTACATTAGTTACAAAATGTTGAAAACTCCACAGACATTTGATCAAATTAAACTATAAAAATCCTGCATGAAAACAAGATTATTGTCTGATGCTAACTCATACTAATTGTCAAAGGTTATAGCATAGGAACAGTGACATTAAAATGTTCATATCTTCTCTAATCCCTGCAACAGTGACTCATGTGAACATGCTCTTCCCTTATTCTGCTGTGTACCAAAAATATTTATGGAGAGTTTTTATTGCTCGCTTTCTACAGTGTTTTTTTTATAAGATTTGAGGACGAGGACTTATGCTAAACACTTATTCAGCCAGTTCCTTGTATAATTTCGACTGGATATGGGACCAGGAGACCCACCACCACCACCACACCTGAGACTGTGCCTCACCTGGGTTTAGGACATTACTAATTAGATCCTGGGAACTCAATGGTCTGATGAGTCCCGGGCCGAATACTTTGAACTGATTCCATAAAGTCTGTGCCCAGTTATCCTTTATTCAGTTTCTCACATCTGGTCACTGAGCCCAAGCGCTCATATTTGCTGTGCAAAGCCAGTGCAAGTTGACAACACAGTTCCCTGTATGTGTGAGTATATGCTTACACCTATTGTGTTTTAGCTAAAATGACGACATTAATATGGCACAATACAAATGTTTGGAGTATAAATTGCCTGGGGCCATTTCCCATTGATTGATTGGACACATACGGGCACAGTGTTGAAAAAACATTATGGAGATTTTAGGTACCGTTGGGGGAAATAACCTAAAACCAATTTGAAATGGCAATTTATTGATGCCGATTCCAGAGAAACTCACTAACAATGGCACAGAGGCAATTATCTAAAACAGTGCTCTGAGGTTTTCACAGAGGGTCAAGACAAATGACATGGACTGGTGATGGCTCAAACCCAGAGAGATGAAGCACAAAGACCTTCAAGGAGACTCAAAATGCCCCCAGAGGATTCCTTAATTAATTAACTGCTCAGGATAACGAAAACTTGGTAATAATAGAGTCACATTGGCTGCCTGACGTTAACAACTCAATTTCTTTGTGAAATGAGACTGATTTTCAATGTGCCGACAAAATGAGTCTCCAATAAACAGTCGGCAGAGGAGTGCTCTGCTTTGAGTCTGCTTATCTTTACCAACTTCGTTTTGGGAACTCTTCAAGTTTTTCATTTGCCTTCACCCCACTGTATCTCTCCAATCAAATGTCATTCACTTCAACCTCCAATTTTCTCCTCTATCATCTCAGCCTTCCTCCCAATAGTCTCCCGAATGCACCACACGCTGCCTCTTTGTATCTTCCTCTTCCTCCTGTCACCTTTGTGCAACCCTTTTACCTCCCGTTTTGCTTCGTTCTTCCGCCTTTATCATCTCTCCTCCCTCCTATATCTCATCCTTTTCCCATCATCTTTTTCATTTAGATACTCTCTCTCTCTCTCTTTTCTTCCCCTGTCTTTATTCCCCAGGGGGTATTATCTCAGTCAGAGGCAAATCTGCCCAATTATAAACCTCATCCCTGCTCTGTGTGCCTCATACACTCAGACTAGGAGTTCCTGCTTCCACCTTTCGCCACAAACACGCACATTTCTTTTCTGTCTCTCTCAAAATACATCCACACAAACACCAAAACCTTCCTATTTTGCTCGTCTACACTGTCTCTTCCATTGCATCCGAGCATACACAAACATACAGCCACATGCATGCATACTTCACACCACTTTCCCCTCCTCTGTCACACCTTAAAAAGCCAATTATACACGCTTCCTCCCTTCACCGTTCTCTTTGCCATCGCCACACTGATCTGGGGA
Source organism: Neodontobutis hainanensis (assembly GCA_024349245.1). Lineage (NCBI taxonomy): Eukaryota > Metazoa > Chordata > Actinopteri > Gobiiformes > Odontobutidae > Neodontobutis > Neodontobutis hainanensis. Next base: position 6,638,836 of record JALDNG010000004.1, on the reverse strand, counting down.
GAGCCACAACTAAAAGAGAAGACGAAGAAAAGTCTCCCAAAATAGTGCGGAGAGGAGAGGGCATAAACAGGAGGAGACACAGATAAGAAGACAAAATGAGAGTTTAGAAAAAGAGACTGGAACAGAGGAGAAGGTTGGAAAGCAAAATAAAAGAGAAGAATGACAAGGTAAAATGGCAAAAGAAGGAGAGACGTAGATAGTGTTAATTGCCAGAGCAGTATTAGTGCTGGGTTGACAGTTTCTCGTCGTGAGGAGAGCTGATTGGACGATAATGATGCTGACTACTCGCAAGTGTCGCACTGCTGACCCAATGGAAATAGTGGCTGAGGAGGGGCCCATGGTGAGGGTGGTGTTTTGGGAAAGTGTGGTGGGGGCAGACAGAAAGAAAGAAACCGAAACTTAAAAAAGATGCAATTAAAAACGGAATTGAGAGATTGCTAGTACTTTCTATCGGCAGTGTAGCAGAGTTTATGCACATGAAGACTGTTCACCCACTGACAAGGTTATTTGAAATGCATTATGCTGCAGTCGGACATCAGGCCGTCAACAAGTCCGATATGGCAATCTCAACCAATTTTAGAGTAAAGATAACAGCAAACATCAGTAGTGTAGTTCTGGCAAGTTTCTGGGATAGATTTAACCCAGTGTGGCTGTGAGAACCACCGCTAACAATGTCAAGCAGAGAAGTTTTTTGTTAGTGTACCTTACCTTGTTGGTGCAGAGGTTCAAGGTCCAAGATGGTGTCCCCACTCAGATTGCAAAGCAAGGCAACTGCATTTTGAACCATCCCACTGGTGACATTATTGCTGCCAGCCTGGAAAAAACACAAGAGACATTGTCCTGTAAGAAGATTTAGGTTAAATATTCATTTTCATTCTCCTCTTTCTTCCACTCATTACATCTTTGGCTCTCTCTATGATTTATTATATTCATGGCCTTATTTCATTCTCCTTTTTAACTTATTTCCCCTGTTTGATACTCTATGTATGCCATGTGCCTGCGGGGTCTGTACGCAGCAGTGTGATCTGTGGAGGGGCCCAAAGCCTGGCTTGTACTCATCATGTGCTTTAGCCTCAGGGTGAAGACAATGACATCAAATCAACCTAGGACGGCCTGCCTGTCAGCGACAACAAACGATGAAGCCAAATTATCTTGATCTTTATCAGGTAGTAAGCTTAAATAAAAGAAAGGACTGTACCTTAAATGTCAAATGTGTTGTTATAATTTCAGTGTACCTTTTGAGTAATAATTTGGTATTCTTTCACCTTTTAATATAAAACTGACTCCACAGTATTTAATGGAAAAAATAATTTCCTATCAAATCTGACCAGGAAGTACAATTATCTTTGATATGTTCATTTTAATCAGTTAAGTTTTGCATTCTGTAAAAGTTTAATAGCACCAGGTATAACCAGCAAAAGTACTGAACTAATCTTTCATGCTCTGACTAAGCAACCAGTGCGTTAAGAAACTCAAGAAACCCAGGTTTGAGTGGCTTGAGTGAAGTCCTCTCACGTCTGCAGCACAAGTACTTCATCATTCAGACAAATACAATTAGGTGAGGCTGTCCATGACGGCTGTGATCACCAGTGACAGGTGTAATCAGTGCAGATCTGAGCGTACCAGGCCGAATAAATCAATCGGAATGTGAGCGGTGCAGACGGCTCTAATGGTGCCTGACGTAACCAGTTCAGACAGGAGTAAACAATCACAGGAGAAGTTAATCAGGCTGCTGGGTAAAGTGTTTAACATTTTGTATCACTTGGTAGAGACGGGACAGGCAGCCAGGCAAAACGCTGAATATTTAGTGCAAGTAATGTGTGCATATATTATAATAAATAGTTTGTAGTGAGTGTTTTGGGTTGCTGAACAGATTATAAAATGTGTCTGTATAAAGGGTCAGATGAATTAAATTGTTTACTGGAGACATTGTTATGCTTCACTGATAACAGTCAAGTGCTGTGTTCTGTTGTGTCTGTGTGCGTTCTTCACAGTGGCGCCATATTAACCCTTCCTCTTCTCTGAGGCTGACCTGCCAGTCAATTACACCAGCGCTCTAATAGGTCAACACCACTTGGGCAAATTTACATAATGCATCTGAAAGCGCTCAATTGAGTGAGAGAGAAGCAATCGAGAGTAGCGCTCCACAGAGTCGAGCAGAAATTCCTTCAAATAACACAGACTGTGATTAATGTACTTTATTAGCTGATTGAAAGTCTATTTGACAAAGTGACATTGTGATTTACTCATTGGCTGAATGAAAATGAACTAATTAATTGATCGATCGAGATTGGTTTCTTACCGTAATGAGTTGAAAGACCAGAGGTAGGATCTTACTCTGCTTTATTAACCTAAGAAAAAGGGATAGGGAGAAACAGCATATTAAACAGAGCAGGAATTAATTTAATTTTAAAGCTGTTCACCTGAACACGTTCACATACGACATACATTTTCATCTTTATTAAGTTTGGGGTGCCTCTATAATGATTTCTGCCTGGTTCTGGTAAAATTGGGAATTAAGTGAGTGAGGAGGTGAGGAAGAAGAAAGTTGGCAGGTGAAGGAAAGGGCAGTATGGAAGATGTGGACAAAGAAATAGTGAGAATGGACTGAAGTTTAAGAGCTAACAATTAAGTTGTAAAGAAACATGGCGGTTTGTATTAGAAATGACAGGTCTATTTACTGATTAACAAATCCTTAATTTATGAGGTTAAATCTAGAATAAGAGTGTTGGACAACTAGATGAGACAGCAGAGAAGGTCACAAATTTATTACATATACCCATGAATTTTGTCCACAATATATTATGAGGTGGGATGCAAATTAAAAGAATAAGTGTTTTAATCTCTATTATAGTTGGTTTAATATTTGTTTAATTGAGGAACCTTTGTTTATTGCAATCAGTGACAATGTGATTTTTTATACAGTATATGGTTCAAAATATTAGGATATAGCAATATTGTAAATATTTATATGCCAAAAATTCTACAGTATATTACAATATCAATGTAACTGTTGAAAACCTTAAAAACTGAATGTCAATGTTTTTGGGGTGCCTTGTGTCTCACCATATACTTGAGAGGCCTGGGTTTGATTCACGCTCGAGTCATTTGCCCAATGTTATTGCCCACGCTCTCACCCTGTTTCCAGTCGCTCTGTCTTATTGAATAAAGGCAATAGGGCCAAATAAAGTAAATTTTTTTCATTGTACAGACATGACAGAAGATATTTTTTATGCTTTCTATTCGGCCCCATACTAAATGTTGTAGGATAAAAATAATGTGTGTGTAATAGCTGTGTGTTTGTATTTGTACTGTAGATGTGATGAATGGACTCCCATTAAAAAGGTGACAGGCCGAGAGAAGAGAGGACAAGCTGGGACCACACAGCATGATAAACTAGACCACCTCTCACCTACAAGCCAGACAACAACCAACTGGTAGAAAACAGCAGCAAGAACAAATGTGATAGTACAAAATGTTCATTATGAGCTACCAGAGACCTATGAACCTTATTCTACACAGCCTAATTCCCAGTTTAGTTTTAAAATATTTCCAGGATTCGTGCCAAGTTGTTTGAGATAAGACTTGTATTACAGTATAACTAATACAAAAAATGGACAAAGTCTTTCTTGGCATGTTTGGAAGGGATAAAGCCAATGCACATACAAGTAAAGACCTCACATTTCGCTGGGACACACTCACACATACACACCCATAGCCCTGCTTAAAGGTCAAACTAAATGTAGTTGATTGAAGGTGTGTCTGAGCTGTGATAATGCAGAGAGAGACAGCAGGCTGCCTACCCAACGTTAATGTCCCCAATTTACCATCTAATTACTGCTGGGCCGGCTTCATAGCCACACTTATCTAACCAAGACCCAGGCAATTTAATTTCTGATTGTATAACCACAGTGATGGAGGCAGAGTTTAGAGCGAGGGCAGCAAAAGAGAGACTTGTGCACTAATGTTAATAAATTAGAGATGGGGAGAAGAAAATGAATGAAAGGCAAAGAAAAATGTTAATAATGTCATAGGAAAATGAGTGAGAGAAACAGCTGTAGAGAGAAGAGTGCTGACACCAATTTGAAAAGTTCATGTCACTCTACTTGTGCCACGTAGCGACGGGAGAGCAGAGAGGAAAGAAAAGAGGGACAGAGAAATGAGGGGTAATGTGATTGATAAGAGAAGTAGGGGCGCTCGCAGCTGTGAGTGTGAACTATGAACTTTAGAGGGTGAAGGATGAGGGTCAAAAGAGACTCAAATATTACTGATAAGAGGTGTATTATGGCCAGTGCAAATAAAATAAATACAAGGAAGAAGTAAAAATAGGTGTGAAAAATTTAACTAGAACTTACAAGCACTGCAATTTCTCTACCGGAGACCTCCATTTAAGATTTCAAGGTCTTTTTTTAATTTGGTTTGTTACGGTTTTTAACTTTGGTATAACCCTTTACCTCTTTAAGCAGGAAATATGGACACCTAATGCTTTGTTAAGTTTAAAAAATCTCCACCAATGAAGCTAAAGTCAGAGCAGCATACATTAGCACAATTGGCACATAAAAAGGAAATTACAGATTTTTGCACATGCCTGCCATCTGTGCAAAAGTCAGGCTGTATAATGCTGAATGAATGAAAGGACAAGTCCTCTCATTGTTGTTCAAAAGCCACACATGGTTGATTATTACAGATGTCATGAATGTTTAGAAATGATTGAAAAATGGCAACTTGTATTGTCACTGATGAAAGACACAAAAGCATGTAAAGTAGATTAATTTGTAGTTTGGCATAAGGCCAACTGAAAAATATTTTGTATCTGAAACAGAACCTTCAAGAACTCACTGGTTCGCAGAGGTGTGCAAGAGCTTGTTAAATGAAAAATAACAGCAGTGGTGCATCTGTGCTGACTTTGCGTTTAACACTGAATGCTTCACTTACATAAATAAATAAATCATTAGTGCGTTAACAAACAGTAACAGCTAATAGTGCATACACTGTGTTGATGCTGCATAAAAAGCAGCTCAAAGTGATTTAGAGAACTAGAAAGCACTGGCCTTTCATGTGGATGGAGTTTCAGAGCTACTAAAGTGTTTCAGCATAATATACAGTATTCTTACACAGAAATGAAGCTCTATACATGTACATTAAAAGTGTGATGGAGCTGGTTACTTACATGTACACAAATAATATAATAATGTATAGAGTGTAAGACAAATACTTACATTATGAATAAAAACTATATAAATATATTTACAGAATATTTGCTATATATCATATTAGAGACAACACGTGACAGTGCCTTTGATTATATGTGTTTACCTGCAGACAGGGGGGCTGTGTTCGGTCATTGACACCAGAAGTTTGACTGCGTAGAGTGGAACAGGCTCTGCGGCTCGAAGGAGAGTCTCATACCTAAACACACAAGAGTAAGTTACACATTAGATCACCATAATTTTAAGAAATAATGATAAGGAGGGCAGCCTTTATAATGTAACATATCTCGGGTGAGTGATGGATAGCATTTGTTTTAGTGGCCCAGTGGCTCAGGAGCTTGAGCAGGTCCAACAACCGGAAGGTTGGCAGTTCAATCCCCGTTTCCAGTTCATACTGTTGTTGTGTCCTGGGGCAAGACACTTCACCCACCTTGCCTCCAGTGGTTGGTAATGAAGCCAAACCCACTGGTGTATGAATGCGTTTGTGTGATTGTGATGGTGTGTTTGGACGTGGTCCGAGAGGCCGTTGGCGCCTCCAGTCTGCCCCAGGGCAGCTGTAACTGCTTACCTGTGTAAGTGCTTGTGTGTGAATGGGTGAACGTAAAGTGCTTTGAGTGCCCAAGAAGGTAGAAAAGCGCTATATAAATGCATGCCATTTACCATTCCCATTTAATCAATATAAGACAAAGCCATAAGGAAATGTTGAAAAGCAGAGGGTATGGTAACAGAGCAGAGGACTGTAATTAAAGTGATGGAAATATAACACATGACCTTAAAGAATACAACAAACCGATGGGTAAAGTTTCTATTAGACAGAAAGAAGACAAAGACGGTTGCTCGTTAGATGTATCTAATAAATACCAATGTATGAGGTCAGGACAGAACATAATCAGTATTAATTCTTCTATCAGGAAAAAATATTACTACCCAATGTTTTGGACAACTGTTGTTTGAACCAAACCTTGGAATCAGTGCCTTTGAGATGAGAGCTAATAAATGACGAGTAGAGTTTTCCTCTTTAACGTGATCTGCGGCCTCCTCTTGTCCCCTATGTTTGTCTTTTTCTGTTTTTTCCTCATCATTGACTTGAACCAGCAAGACCAGACAGAGCTCTGACAGCACCTGCAACACAAACACACACCACTCCACTGCCAACACACATACATTCAACATACAGACAAACGAGAAAGCACTTTGTACTTTAAGTTATTCAGGAAAATAGTCATAATTAAAATGGAGAACTCAAAATGGTGCTGTCTTTTTGAACAATATGCAAGAAAATGCAGTTAAAATGAATGATGGTATTATTGGAATAACCGAGTCCTTATATAACCTTTCTACAGTAACGAATATAGACTTACATGGAAAATATGGACTGCACTGTTTAATAAATTAGACTATGAGTTGGCATTTGACCCAAATTTAAAAGACTGATAACACTCATTACTAAAGAAATGAAAAAGTGACTCAATTACACTTCTGTATTTTTGTATTAATTTAAACTGTGATATCCTTTTTAGGGAGTCTTGGTTTAAAAGGGGATCTATTGTACAATTTTTACAGCTGTAACGGGAAATTGGAGCACCCTGAGGAAACCTGCGACAGACACAGGGAGAATATGCAACCTCCACACTGAAAAGCCCTGCTCAGGTGGAGGATCAAGCTCAGGACATGCGTGCTGTGAGGCTAAGATATCTCTTACATACAATTAACAATAATATTGACCTACTATTAAATCTAATTCCTTTCTTGTGTAAATCATATTTGTTTGTTTTTTTGTTACCATTTTTGCTGAAAGCCAGAGTTGTCAACGGAGGCAGGACATTCTCCACCATCTTTAGGGACAAAAGAATATATAGAGACAAATGTGATTTGAATGAAGCTACTATACCATTACTTTTTATATGATGTACAACAAGCTGTAATAGGTGGTGGGCTTTGACAAGACCACTATCAGAAGCATCAAATTACTATGGAAATGCACTGTTGACTGATTTCTTTGATCAAACACACAACAAAAGTGGTTCCGCAATTCTCAGAGCCCTTATTTAAGCATGAGTCTGTATTGCACAAATTTGCATGATTACTAATATTACCATAGAAACAACACTAATGCTGAGTGAGGGTTGTTACAATAGAAGCCAGAAAGAGGAAACTACAAAGGATGTTGTCCGACACTTAATGGGCTGTGTATTAATATCACAACCATCAAAAGACTGAATGGAGCGTGTTTTAAGAGTGTGTCTGTCTGTGTATGCATTCACTTGTGTTTGCGGGACACCAATTTCTCTGAAACGTGAACTACAAATGACATGTCTCTTCTCGCCGAAATCCCTTCTGAAGCTTGTGTTTTTCTGTTTTTGACATTTTATCTTTGGGGACAGCAATAAATCACCAAATTGGGCTAAAAGGATTTAGCTATATTAATCAAAGATAGTGTTACATGGCTTTAAAATAAACATACAGAACATACAGAAATATGGTTTAAAAGAGGAGTCACTTTTGGACTAATATTATTGTATACACGCTAGATTATTTTATAGCTAACAAGGTCATTACAAGAAAGTATAACTATACAAACTTGGTGAAACTTTATTCATTTAAAAAACCCGGAGTATGTCTTCTTTCCAGCATCCATGATAAGGTAATTAAAGTGTCTTCCTGTGTTATTGAGCATTGAGGCTCCACTTTGCTCCACTCCTCTATTTCTCATCAGTTTCCTTTGCTCTTTGTCTGCTTCCTGCTGCTCTCCACTTCTACGTGTCAATATTCATTAAACACATTTCATTGTCCCACAATCACATGCACATACAGCTTAAGACACTGATCTGATGAGGTGCTGTTGGTTCAATACTTGATTAGTCTCTTGTCTAATAGCTCACAAGTTGACCCTCTGTCCTGACCATTAATGGATAGGTTTGGTGATCTGGAAAATAGATTGTGATGTGTGCAGACCACTACCAAACTGACACATATATAAGTTAACAGACATTTTTATCAAAAGAACTTCTGCTAGCCTTGTATTTTGAATTTGAAGTATAGCTCTATGTGAGGCAGGAGTCTTTCCATATTACAACTCACTTCATTTCAACTAAACTCTGAGACACAGACTCAGCACATACAGTTTTTTTCTGATCCTTAGTCTCTGAGTTAGACAGACAGGTTGTTGTTACACACTTACAGTACAATGATGTGGAGTTATGAGGGCCTGGTGCTGACTTAGGACTTCCACAATAGACAGAGATGTCCGTATCAACTCATCACAAATGGCTGTACCTGTTGGGGAATCTCATATCATTCAGTTGTACAAAACTGTGTTCAACAACACCAGATGATGGTCTAGTAATGAGCAAATAAATAAATAAAAAAGCAACTTGCCCACAGCACTGGCCAGATTGGTTTCATTAGAGTCAATAGAGATGATATACTCCTAAGAAACAAGAATTTAACGCAATAAACTTCGGTTAACATAGGTTTCTGTATTTGTTAATTTTGACTGTAGCCTAATTTTTTTACAAACTGTCCTAATAAACACTCACCAGAAGCAGTCCAATGTTAGCCAGAAAAGTTTCTGTTACAATCTGAGACCTGAAGACCTGCAAAAACAAAAACGAGCAACATTCATTAGGATATGAAAATCCAGTGGAAAAGGTTATGATACAAATCAGTTTTGGTTTAGAAATGGGGTGATAGAGGCCCAAAAAAACTTACAATAAAACAAAAACCAAATGTACCTGAGATGAAAGAAGTTCTAACACTACTGACAAGTTCGGAAGTGTTTGTTTAAGCTGTCTGCTCTGAGCTGTCGAAGGGTGTCTCCTCCCAATCACATCTTTCATTGTTAATAACACATCATCTAAAAAAAGGTGGGAAAACAAATGTATTTGCTTTATTAAAACATCCCACAGATATGTATAAAACATCTATCAAGCGTGTTCTTTAGTACCAAGTATCAGTGGTCCTGTGCTACTCAGGTACGCAATCATCAAATCCAGACAATGGGACAGGTATCCTGATTGGCTGGAGTTCTCCCTCAGGGGTGTGGCTTTGCGCAGGTCCCTCTCCAGGTACATCACCAGTCTAAACCCAAAAAATCACACACAATTCTCAATACATTGTGTGTGAATGACAAAAAGATAATGCACTGTACTTTTTTTCATTAAATGATTCCATGATAAGTGGAATATGTCCTAACGTTTTGATCCGAATGGCCCTTCTAAAATATTTAATTTAGTGCAGCAGCTCTGTTGCTTCAGAGATGCATTTAATTTGTAGTGACACAAAAACAGTGGTACATTTTCTAAAAATCCAAGTTATCCTACATTTATTAACATACTCTTCCCGGTTGTGTTAACTAAGACACAGCTTTAACCATGTGCTGGATCTATTTGGAGAAAGAATCAAAAGAGTGGTAAGAATAAAATGAAGCTGACAGTTCAAGGATATGATCATACATATAAAGTCAGTAAGCTACGGCAAAAATGCCAATAAATGTGCGTACAGACTGGCCCTGAGATTGACAACATTTTTATTCTCGTCAGCCTGAGTATAATCAATATTATTCTATTCACAAATTCAGAGTGTTGTAGAAAGGTTACCACCACTACAATATTCATTAGACACTCAACACACACCCACACTTGTGCAATGCAACACACATCTGCAGCTGAAGGCAGACACATGCACACACACTCAGAGGTCAAATTAGTTAACAAATATTGATTCAGTTTTTTTCAGAGTGATAATGCTGAAGGGTATTATAAATTCAGGGGTTTGCTCTTAACGTTGTACTAAACAGCAAGATATTCTGCATAGCTACTGTAAATTCATTAGTGTCTGGAGGAGATACAGTTAAAAATATTACATTTCTTTTTTATTCAAAATGTAATTGCTGAGGTCATTGTATTGCATTGTATTGTATTGTATCTACTTAAAATTAAATTGAATTCCATAACCCTAAAAACAGAAAAACTGACAAATATATATTGTTTTATGATAACTTTAAAACAATCCAGTGGCGAGAAGGTAAAGACAGGAATTCTAAATGAAGAAAATGGTTGATAAAGAGTCTGTTGTGGGTTGAGTTTGTCTGGTGCTCATGCAGTCATTTCTCCACACTGCTAAATGAAGACAGACAATCCTGCCACCTCTCTGTCAGTCACTGTGGGAGCCTCGCACAAAATGACCTACAAGTGGCTCGCTCTGTGAGGCCCGAGAAAGTTTCTATCACACACGCAAAAACACACACGCACGGAGGCTCTCTTGCACAATTTCACGCCACTGAGGAGCTAATTAAACACAACGTGGCTTGGTGAGCAAGAGACTGGTGTCTGAGTCTGCGTGGTTGAATCATGCAGAGAGCTCGGTGGGAGAGAAACAGGCAGGTCAACACTGACAGCTCAAACACAGCCAACAGACACAAGCCAACAGAAAGGGAAAGTGGGTGTGAGCACAAGTCCGTCAAGATTTTTCTATTTTTTACATAATTTTTTTACATAATAACATATTTTTTTTACATAAAGTAAATCATACTTTACAAGTAAATAAATACATTTGACCACAAAATTTTAATCATGTATCTCTAACTTCAAGTTCATCTTTCTTAAATCTATTAAAGTTTTATAATAAATCCAGTTTGATCAAAACTGAAACTGGTCACTAGTGAAAACACTGAATATTTGTGCCAATTCATCAGTACAAAGCCACAAATAAGAAATAATTAATTGGTTCAAATCACTTTATTTCATGTAAAAAGTCAGAGAGAGAAGCATTTGAATAAAAAGAGGTAGAAGAAGCAAATTAGAAAGACTAGACATCAAGGGAAGAGCAGCTGTAAAGATCCATAGGTCTGTAATCTAGGGCATCTTTTCAAGCTGAAAAACCAATTGGTTAAAACCACCAGGGAATGGGTTGTGTATAAAGATATTTTATATGCATCTGATCATATGGGTTGTGCACTTATACAAAAGTCAGGGGTGAAACAGAGGACAAGCAGCTAATGAACCATTTGAAGACAAAGTGATGTTTTTACCATCCAACAGCACAACTGACTGTCCAGAGCACACGGGTATGTTCATATTCTCATTCCCACTGCTGCAGCGCTAGTTAACATAAAGGTTACACAGAGTACAGCTGCCTCAACAGCATCACCAAGCTGCATTTTAGGAAGTTGTCCCTGGTTTCTTCTTTCTCAGAAAACTGTGAATGCATAATGTGTTGTGCAAAACTGAACAAGACAAATTATTTACTAAATTAGATCGACGCACTTTGGATGTAAAAATAGAAACATGTGAAACAAATATACGTGTCAAAGCACTGAATCCAATTTCCCTCTTCTTTTCTGTAGTATTTCGCCATTTTCCACATAGACATTTGGTAAATTAACCAGGTTAACATAAAGCCGTTACACTTTACAGCAGTTTGTAATTTGGTTGGCTGTATAGTTTAGAACATTTAGCTTTAACTACAGTCCAGCTCAATGTTTGAGTGCTATAGCTAAATAATTTAAAGGGACTCAAAACTCTTTTTTTTTTTTTGACAGTTGAGTTGGCGTGAACATGAACCACTACATTCCACAGAAACTAATTAGCCAGTGGACTCACAGAGTTGCAAGCAAAGTTACAAGCATGCTCCATTGGTCTCTGCGCCGTCAAACAGTGGAGCGTGCTTTGTGGTGAACTAACGGCAACATCAAATATTCTGTTGTCTTGTTTGGGTTATTATGTTGTGGCTGGCTTGCTCAATTAAAAATAAATAAACTTTTAACAGTGGTGGTCCATGTAATTTGGAGGGACCCCAAATGTCTCTGAGTAAAGTGGATGTGCCCCTACCTGTGTTGACAGCAGTGCAGCAGAGTGTGCGTGCTGTCTTGTATCAACAGCAGCACTAGGAGCAATGCTTTTGCTCGGGTCACTGTGGATGGCCCCTCAAGACAACGGAGTGCCTTCAACACCAAATCCTGTAGGACACAAAGACACAGATCAATAAAATGGAGAATGGTTGTTCGCTCAGTGAGGTCATTACCATTCAATCTAATTGTACCTCTAACTGAGATTTTTATTAATAATCTTAACACTACAGAGGATTTTATTGAAATACAAAAAAGCTTTATATGTGCCACAGAGGAGAATTTTGCATTTGAGGCAAAAATAATGGCTATGGCTGGGGTCTAATTGTCAAATAATCTATAAACAAACTCCACCATTATCGCTGTATTTAGATTCAGAAAATGTTAAATAGGTTTTAACAGTTGTGTAACTGTGTAAACTCTGGTAAAACACATGAAAAATAATGGACGGTAATAATCAGTCAATAATTAATTGTCTTTTCGGGCAAAATTTGCTGTAAAATAGGAGCATTATCACCAGACTGGCAAGTTTGAGTTTTATTAATATTATGTTATAAAACAATAAGATTCACTTTTAATTACAGTGTTTGTGAAATACTGAAGTATTAAGACATGCAGTATTTTCCTGCAGAAATAAAATAAAAAAACCTTCTAAAAATGTCCAGTGTAAAACTTAATTAGCTCAGGCTCTACACACACACACACACACACACACACACACACACACACACACACACACACACACACACACACACACACACACACACACACACACACAGTTTTGAATTTATAAGCCTACAGCTACTTTAGACATCCACTCACTCAGCAGTAACTGGTTAGAAAATGTTTGGACTGGCCAACATTCATTACCATTGCCATTATCACCACCAGCAGCAGCAGCAGCACACTCTGCTGAGTGTGTCCATGTGTACGGGGGGAGAACTAATGTGTGGGAATTTGAAAAAGTGTGTTTATGAGGCAACACACCAAGTTAATTAATTTCAAAGCCCAGTAGTGTGTGTCTAGCTGATAAGTCCCTCCCCACTACCCATAATGCTTTGCTAAAATAGAAGGCTGCAGTGTGTTGATTTAGCCAATTAGCCCAGATACTGACACAGTATACAAATTAGCACAGATGCATGTACACAGACACACATATGCAACACACAAGCACGCTCAAATACACGCACTAACAGACTGAGTTTTGTGTAAACAAACTCTCAGACTGTCTGTCTTTGTGCCAGGGGAGGGGGGATGGGGTAAGAGGAGGGGTGAATGCATATCAGTGTATAATTAGAGCAGAGTTGAAGTACTAAGTTTGTATTCTAGTGTTAAATTGGAAATGCTCAATGCAAATAAATTCAGTTCAGAGTCAATTACCAATGCTGGACTCACAGTTAAAAGCCTTCAAATCAATTTCAGTCCCTCTGCCTTGCCAAGATTAGCACTTTCCACAGACACGATGGCCGGACTATTAAAAATATATAAATAAATTATTACAGACAAATGAGTCTATGCACAGTTCACCATTAGTTCATGAACTGTGCAGGAAAAAGAAACACAGACAGAGGCAGATAGACAAAATGCTCAGTGATGATGGAGAGACAACGTGTACAGTTCAGTCTGCTCTTTATGTCCTTGTTTTTGTATCAAAGTTTTGGTTTTTTTGTTTGCAAAAAAGCTTATTATTTCCACATTAACTTTGCCAAAATATTGACTATTGTTGTAATTGATCTTTAATTTAATCAACTTAAAACCAGCAGACAATAATGACATAAGGATATGTTGAACCACAGTAGTGTAGACTCAGATTAAACATGTGCACTGCTTTTCATGAATCTAAATGGAGGAGTAGGTCATTGCCTAAGGATTACATTTTCCATAACATTTTGGAGCAGACGAGCGCTTTTTATAAAACATTTTTATTCAATGGCAAGATAGGTCATTTAATTAAATTAGTGAGCTGCACCACTCTCATCCTCTCACTCTCAGTGTGCACAAACCTGTCTCTGAGTGATGCGGTGGGTTTGGGGCTTTGCAGCGAGCAGGGCCATGGCCAGAGCAGTGAGCAGGTGCTGCTGGACTCTGGCTCCTGCTCCACCCACAGCCTCCAATATGGCTGCAGGGCCACAGATGTCAATCACTGCCAAGAACACTGCTGGGACAACGCGTGTTAGCCGAGAAAGAGCCTGGAGATACACAGGAACACAGACATAGGGAACGGCAAAAGGAAGGTTGTATCTGTGTAGGTGTTTGTCAGGGACTTGGTGCACTATTTGCTTTGCAGTCAAGAGTTGAACTTAAAATCTCAAAACTTAAATAAATCAACAAACTTGTGTGTTATAGTTTTGGTAATTCATGATTAGATATTGAAAGTATGTAACCCAGCAATGGTAACGCAACATGTGATATCAAAATGTTGGTGCAATAAAGCCTAGTAAAAAAATTGAAAAGCAGTTGCAAGACATTCAAAACAATATCAATAAACAGTAAAAGAGACAGTTGCCAGCAGATTATGTGTATCTAAGGAGGTAGCTGTGAGTTGTTTAGACTGATTTCTGCAATATGTTTAGTGTCCATGTCTTTTGGAATATTCAATGTTAACCCAGACAGTAGCCTAGTAGCCACCTATTGTAACAACATTGCAGTTCAAGTAGTTGATCTGTATACTGCAAATTATTTTCAATATATAGTGTTGTCCTTCAAGGTTACAGCTGCTCTTATTTATGAGTTCAGTAATATGATGAGCAGTGTAGTACTTACAGATATCGCTGTGACTCTGACAGCCTCCACAGTTGAGTGAGTGAACAGGTACCACAAAGCATGGCCTGTGTCTGAGGTCACCAGGCTATGGCCAGGGCCTGGGACAAGAGTAGCCATGTTTTCAATAGCTTTCGCAGCCATGTGATGAACTACGGGATCCTCCTGGAAGTGAACAAACAGAAACAATCATCAACACAATACCAAAGAAGGCTTCACAATTTGCATTTTTGTTATTTGCCACTAATCCCAACATTGAGGTGATGTGTAGACAATAAAGTGACTATTTTATGGAGTACAAATGTTACGGGTTATAAGGTCTATAAACTTTATTATGAAGAATGTCTTGCAGCAAAAGGCACAGATGAACAAAGACCTAACACAATCACAGAGCTGACAATTAGATTAGCTTTAACACATCACATCAAAACAGACAGGAGAGAAATATTGTGTGTGCAGTCGTATCAATTAGTGTGCGTGTGTTTGTGTTTGTGTGTGCGCCTGTGTGTATACTGTATGACTCCTTCAGTTGAGTAGAGAATAGTTTGTGTTCAGACAAAAGGCGCTGGCTAATGAAATCTCTGCGGCTGAGGAAATGAGTTTTTCCAGGAACGCCATTGTCGAGAAAGACAGGAAGTAGAAGAGAAGTGATTGCCTCTGTCAGGTTATTATTGTGTTTCACTGTGTTACATCACTTCGACAGTGCTCTGCCTAGAAATAACACACAATAGAGTCTATTCATAAGTTAACTACATTTTGGAAAGGTTCATTATAAAACGTAGTTGTTTTAGGCGACGATTATGCAGGTGTGAGATAACAAAACAAATACACAGACACAATGTCACATGTGTGTTTGCTCTACATCAACCTATATCTACAGAAGCAGACTAAAGTTTCAGTGTCTGTATGAGGAGCAGACTTGCATTTCAATCAAGATCAATTTTGTTTTTATCGGCAACAAAGTAGATATTCTCCATCTCAAGTGTCAGTCAGTAAGTTTAAGTTTAGGTAAAACTTAAGTAACACATAAATGGTCACCCTTTGCTCTAGATTTTATTAAAGATACACCCAGCTCAACCCTTGGGAACACTAATCAGCACTCATATCTTAAATAACCAACCTATTAATCCAATATAGGACATCACATTGTACAGTCAAACACTTGGGGACTGCGTAGCACGACGACATAATGAATCCTCTGGCACCCCTCCGGGAACAACTAGAATGGTGTGTTCCTGCATTCCCCAGGCTGTGCGGGCTAGTTCACTAATGAGCCCACGGGGGAGCACCCACTGCCTGTGTGTTTAATAGACTATAGCCCTGCCAGGAACTACACAGAGTCAGGGAGGAAGAGAGGGAGTGATAGATGGGGGTGGGGGAATCCTTACATGTGGTGAGAAACAAGCAGCTCATGCAAGAAACTCCATCATTATGATGCAGAGAGAGGGAAACGCAGGAGACAGAGGAAGAGTAAGTTATTCTCATTATAATTTCTCCCAGTAAGAGAAACAAGTTCATCCCAGAAACACACTCATTATATTACAGTCTATGTCCTACTTAAACCTTACATCTCCAGAAAGTCAACTCAAAAAAGGAAATTGGCTAAATTTTTCACTTCTGTACTGTTGCTGTAGGAGAATAGGTCACTTTAGATTTGTATTAAAAAAAAATGTATGTCAAATTTCGGGTAAAATGTTCAAAAAACTGACATCACATTAAAAGTAAGAGAAAAATTGAGAGTAAAAGCATTTATCATGTCAGGAAGTTTTATCTGGTCATGCTGCATGGAATACTGTTGAACATCTTGGTCTAACATTGACTTGAAGGCCTTACTGTATTGTATTGATAGGCATCCTGAATTTATACTCTTACTAGAATATTTGAGATTATAAACAAGTTTAAGCTTTTCATCAGGTCTCAGCAGGTGAATGAAATAAACGGTCCTACTTTCTATAGTTCAGAGATTAGTTTAGATTTATCCCCTTTAACCCTGGGCTAAAAGCTGGAAAAACCTGTCCTTCTCAGATGAAAAGAGTTAAAAGGCTACATAGATGTTTAACAATATGAAAAAGTGGGTGCACAGTTCTCTGATGTGGTTTGCATGTGTAATTAAAGTTCACAGAAGACGGAACACCTGGATCTGAATTACCAGCCACACAGACGCCATCTATCATCCTCAAACAGCACTTCTAAGACAATCCTTAACCACAGTCAGAGAGAGACAGACAGGACGGCAGCAGGCAGTCAAGCAGTAAGAACGATTAGGGGAAATGTGGAAAAAGAGTAGATAAGAGCAACAAGCAATCAAATACAGAAATTATGACCAGATAAGAAAACATGTTACAAGCAACAGTAAAAATTCATACAATATTTACACACTTACTTTACAGTATGTTAATCGTATTATCATTGCACATTCAACACTGCAAAATTCTGCAATATTTGTTCTGTTATTTACTAGGCATACAAAGGCATTTACACCACAATTAAAGTAACTGCTATTCTACCAGGTGTCGCACTGTTTTAGTCAGCGTAGCGGACGTAACACAACACTGAGACCAAAAACTGAACAGAAGATGGTGGCAATGCAATTACTCTTTTGCTTTTGTGTATTGCTGTCAATACCCAAAATAATTACCCAAAATAGCATTAGTATCAAAAGCCATATTGTAAAAACATACATGCATAAGGCTTTTTCCAACATTAGCCTTTTTCGGTTGTGTCTGACAAGAGCCACAACATTACAATTGTACTATTTGCAGTAAAACAAAAGGAAAAATTCAGATTGTATTCATAGGTTAAAAGCTATTATTTTACTCTGGCCCACTTCAGATCAAATTGGATCTGTATGCGGCCTCTGAACTAAAATGAGTTTGACACCCCTGCATTACATCGTCACTGTGATATTCAACACAATGTCACAAATTGAATGTGCTTCTAATGGTAAATGGTGTGCATTTATATAGCACTTTTGTGGACCCTTCTCAGGCACCCAAAGCGCTTTCCATGATGCTTAAATTCACCCCATTCACACACATTCACACCTGGGGCAGACCGAGAGTGGGGCTGCCATATACACAGCGCTCACAGCTTTCACCGACCACAACCAAACTCACCTCTACAGTCACACACATTCATACACCAGAGCTGTGGCACTAGAGGCAAGGTGGACACAACAACAGTATGAACTGGGGAGATCGGACTACGTCCCTAATGGTTCAAAGCATGTCAGTCTGAAAGGGATGTAACAGCTTCAGTAAAGGAAACATACAAATACTGTATAGTCACATTTGTTTCTATACATCTGCCAGTTGTATAGGACAAAAACTTCAAACACAATGACTCTCTCTTAAAGGCACCAGGGTAGGACCCATGATTGTCTCATGGACTCGCACTCTGTTCTGCCCTCCTTTTGGAAAGATAGTGATAAATCATTAAAAGTGTGTGTATGCATGTCTCTATGCATGGCTGTGTGTGAGGGGGATTTCGCCTCGTGGCCCCTGGCTCCTATCACTGTAATACTGTTCACACTTCACCCCAGCTGCACATGCACACACACACCAACAGTTTTCATCATAGGCAGCAGAAGCATCATCTTGTTCAGGCTCATAAATAATTTCCTGCAGCTCAAGTCTGGCCTGGAAACATGCCTTTCACTCCACGCCATTCACTCCCCCTTTTCTCAAATACCACTCTGGCCCATCTCTGTCTGACTCTCTGCCATCCCCCTGTGCTACCACACACCCGTTCCCTCTCTCCTCCTCTGTCACTCACACCATTTCCCAATAACCATCGCACCACAAATACAACCACCGTCATGTCTTTGGCTCAGTGCCCTCACAGCCGACCCCTGCCTGTTGTACAACGATGTCTATCCTTCTCTCTAGTGGTTAACTTGTAAATCAGGAAAGCTCTCAACAGCAGCGGAGGGGGCTGGGGTGATCCTGCAGGTCAAAAAATGCATCAAAACCACACTGCCTGGAGCGCAATAGACAGGGGCTTGGCGCTTAATCTCAATACTGTCATTCAATAAACAATGTGTGGCACTTGATTTACATTTAGCACAACGCTAGACAAATCATCTCCTTATTGAGACATTGAAACACTGCATAAAAAATGCATCACTGAATATGTAGTCCCACCGGTGAGAAATCAATAACAATGCAAGTGGACATTAATGAATTCAGGCGATATGCAGTATATATCACAACAGTTATCAAACATGGAGGCTAAACCACACATTTATCCAAAATTATTATGTATATTTTCTGGCAAATAAGGACACAACTTTAGATTATTAAAACTGTAATTGGTCAGATGATTCACATGGTCTATGGTTTTTAAAGTTAGAAGCTCAAAATTCTATAGTCACCCATAATCAAAAAAATACAAACATTATTTCTATTAAATATAGCTACTGTATATAAGCATCAGACTGAACCAACTTGTGAAAGTGGAAGACACTGGCTGGAGAAGATAAACAACGTAACGGTTTAAAGGTAATAGTATGGTAAAATAACTATAATAAACAGTAGTAAGGCCACCTCAGTAACTTTGGAAAGTGTAATGCCCTTGAGACAAAGTTAAACAATTTAGACAGCTCTGTAATGAAATGGAAAAGTCTTTATGAATGGGAGACACAGCCAGTCAGAGAGAGACAGGGCGCAGGGAGCAGTGGGACAGAAGGGAGAGAAGGAGAGAAGGAGGCAAGTTGGGTTGAAGATGAGTGTCTGGTCCCTAAGGCTGTATTGTGCGCGTAAGTCTATGTGTGTGTGTGTGTGTGTCTTTCCGTCAGCGCACTCTCACAGCTCAATAATGATAAATAAGTCAACCTCCCCTCTCCTCTTCTCAACCCCTCTCTCTTCTCCTGTCACACTCCCCTCACACCCCCCCACACTCCCAGTGGTAATGAAGCAACAGTAGGTACTAGCTGACAACTGTGCAGACCACAGTATCATATATATTCATTCTGCTATGGTGGGCCCCCACTCTAAGACCCTGTCTACCTACCAGACACACAAAATATCCAGTGCTTTTCTGTCTGTTCACTGTTCATCTCACTGTCCACCAAACAGCACTAGGCATGGACTTGTTACAAAGTCTGCCTTGTGTACCATTATTCAGATATTAGATATTATTAAATCATAGGCAGGTATTGTTCATGTGGGCCAAGACTACTTACTCCTTTCAGGTGCCGGGTGTTTCATTTTCTACTTAGACAAGAAAACTATTTATAGCTACATTTAACAAGTGTGGGGTCCGAACCAAAAAGACAGGCAAATAAAATAATCGAATTAATTAACACTATTATGGCAATACCTTTTTTTTATTTCCGTATATGTTTCTTACAGTTATACAAGGCTAAACCAAATTTTGAATAGAAATTTCTTTAAAAACATATTAATTACATAAAAAAACAGAAAATAAGCAAAAGGAGGGAGCTGCTGTAGTGTCTTTGCTGTAGCTACTGTAAGTGTACGTCTGGAGGGTTCTAATTGCTGAGGTCAGGATGCTGAGCTGTAAAGGGCTGTGTTTGATGCAGGTAAGAGTGTGTATGTGTGAGGCTGCTCTGCATGCCCTTGACTTGCAGCTGGCAAACAACGCTTTAGGCCCCCACAGCTGCCTCATCATTACTGTTCACAGGGATCCCCTGCCACACACTCGTACACAAATACACAGTGAGAGAGACTTAGTCACAGCAACACAGACACAAAAAAACAGACACACACAGACATACACAGAGACACTCACCCCTTCCCGCAGGCTCCTCATTAAGCCAGTGTAGGCGGCAGTGGGAACGAACCACAGTCCCTCTGGGGAGCCTCTCTTCTCCTGCTGATAGAGAGGCATAGAAAGGCAGGGAGAAGGGTGAGTGCCGAGAGCAGGAGGGGGACACAAGGGGGGCAGGGGCAGTGGAGTTATAGAGCAGGAGGCAAGAGTGAAGCAACAGCAGAAAGATAGCATAGCCCACATATTCAAGTGGAGAGATATAAAAAAGAACAAGAAAATGGCCCAGGCAGGGAGTGGGAGCAGAGAACAGGAGGAATTATGAGTTTTAATTACTTGATTACCATCCCAGTTGTACATGACTGAATAATAAGATGCTTTATCTGGTGTGGAAAAAGAAGAACTGGTAAAGTAACTGTATTCTATTTACAGTATTACATATGATTGCTGACAGACTGTTGACATTCAAAAATGGTTACATTTGGCACAACATAGAAAACAATGAATTACTGAACTCCTTTTCAACATTTATCTTGAAATGCAGCTGGATGACTTCACAGAAATTTCCTTTCATTTGCCTCTTTAATGAAAACATCAGTGAGTAAGATAAATATTATGAATTACAAAATTAATGAATAAATAAAAGATTCACCAGTCTATTCAAAACTGACACTGATTGAATAGTAATACAAGCATGGCCCAAACTTGTACAAGCTATATACAAATGTACAACTCTATGTACAAATTATTATCTGCACCACTAGGCTTATATTTCAACAAATATTTTATCTTGTAATGAAGCATGCCTTGCTCCATTGCTCTTGTGCTAAGCTTTAGGCTATACCTAACCTTGAGGACGAAGACAGCACTGGGGGCTATAGCTAATCGTTGTCATTGACTGTTAGTGCAGGAGAAGAAAACGGCAAAGCAGGTGATTTTACCTGGGGACAATTAAAGGGCCAGTCCATAAAACTTAGATAAAACTGCCTCCTGATAGAAAGTCACGCTTTGTTTTCATGAGAGTTACTGCTGTTTAATTACTTATAAAAACATATTTTTACCACATAGTAATATTTTATATTCGACCTTACAATATTTTATTGTTATGTCTATTGGATGTTTATTACTTCTGTGATTGTAATATTTGTTAGTAGTTATGTATACATATACTGTCTGTAAAGGTTACCAGTTATCCAGGTCATCTTGAAGAAAAGGTTAATGCAACGGCATCTGGACAATGTTTTTAAGAAAAAAACTGAAATGAAATTAGTGAAATTAGTTAAAAAACTAATCCAGAAGTTGTTGCTGTACATATACCGCAATATACAATCCACATAGGTTTGCAAGCAAAACTCCATCAATAAGTTGACAAACAGCCAGCCTGAAGTCAATTGCTGCCTTATTTTGACTATGGCTTACAGCTGAAAGAAAGCATCAAACCTCAGACCAATTGTGATCTGTGTAACATCTGAAGAGACCCTGAGGACTCTTTTGTGTTTTTTGTCTTCTAGTTTGTTACATATGATTTGTGTTGAAGGCTGAGTTTACATAAGAAATATAAGAATGAAATTTCACTCTTGGCCTAAATGCTAAATGATATCAGGAGAAAAATAAGTGCTGTTAACAAGGCCAATTTTTTTGTCTTTAGTTTGTAATCATTGCCCTAAACTGGTCAATCCAACAATGGAAAATGGGAATAATTGACATTTTATCTATTTTACATTGATATAATTTTAAAAGAGTTCATTATTAGGGGCACAGTGGCTCAGTGGTAGAGCTGTTGTCCTATAACCGAAAGGTTGGCGGTTCAATTCCCGCTCTCCCCACACTTCATACTGTCGTTGTGTCCTTGGGCAAGACACTTAACCCTCCTTGCCTCCAGTGACACAGCACTGGTGTATGAATGTGTGAGAATGTTGGGACAACAAATGGAAATTAGCCTACGGCTACAATCTGGCATGTTTACATTCATGTGGTTTTGTCTAATGTATGTTCATTAACACGCACTGTCCCAATCAAATAAATTTATTAAAATAATTAAAATAATAAAATTTGCATGACCTAATCCAATTTAGAGAGTAGTGTTACCTGAAATGTGTGTGTTGTCATTGAGATCCTACCTGAGAGGCAATGAGGTAGAGGAACTCCCCAAGTGGTGGTAGCAGGAAGTGCTTGACTTTGCTATTTCTCAAGTTATCCCTGAGCAGGTCTGTCAGCATTGTCACTACCTACAAAGACAGAGGGACCACTTTAGCACCTTGAGTAAACAAATTCCTGCAAATTAAAAGCTCACTGTGATAAAAAATAAAATAAAAAAACTCTGACGTATTATGTGTTTTACAACTTTGTTTTAATTTATTGTAGACATAACCACCACACTTTTTTAATAAAAAATGGGAATGGAAAGAGGCAGGTATGACAGTGATTTAAGCAGACACAAGAGCAGCCTAAAAACACAGATCAGATACACACACACACACACACACACACACACACACACACACACACACACACACACACACACACACACACACACACACAAATTCATTCCCTGGCACCTGTATTCAGAGCAATAAGTATATGCATAAACAACTTGGTTCACTAAATCATGCAATCTGATGCACTTGTAATGTGTGCTCCACACACAGAGTTAAGTATATGCAGACAGTCTTGCTGCCTGGCTGCTTCCTGGCATTAGCATTACTGCCAGCTTCCACCCTCTGTGATCTAATGTGAGTTTCCTCACTCCTCTACTCTCTCTCTTCTCTAACTTGTTTTCACATACATCTTATTTTTTTTATGCCGATATTGTTTCACTCTATACTCCTAAATCTTCACTTTGATTTAGCTTCTATAAACAGTATGTATAATTTCACACTTCTGTTGCTTACTCATTTTCTTGCATTCACTGTTAGGCTAGTTCTCTCTAAAAAGTTTTTATGATTTGGCATGTGCAGTGTGAGATTCACACTACATAATACTAACCATTACTGCCACACTCTAAATAAAGCTAAATAATGGCTACTCTTATAGTCGTTACCTTTTGACTAAAACAAGGCAGCGACTGACTTCTGTATTGATATTAAAAATCCATATAGACACCAACTGCTCTGTGCTGATCGCCCACTCTGCTGTCACTCTTTCTCTCCCCATCACCCTGAGCTAAATCCACTAATAACATGAATGGCTGAGTGGTTTGTTGAGATTCTGGGATGTGTTTGAAAACCAGTCACGCAGCTGCTATCAGGAAGAAAGTGCTGAAAGGCACCGCTGTGCAATGAGCTGGAGCAGAAAAGCAAGCACCAACACACACACATACACATAATTACTTCCCTCTAAAGACACTATAATTATTTTTGCATTAGACCAATTACACCAGCCAAATAGAAAATGCAGTGCAGATGATTGTACACCAACTACTTGGTTATATTGTCCAGAACAGGAATATGCTAAGGTGAGAACAGAATAAAATGTGGTACAGCAACTTTAAAGACACCAACACATGTCTAATGTTTTACTTAAACCTAAAGTCAGTAAACATTTCTTTTACTCTGGTCTTGTAAAAACACATAACACTTATTAGGTTGTAATGCAATGTAAACAGACAATGTCATTGTAAGCAGATAATATCTAATTGAAGAGACCCAACAACTGCATTTCCCCCCTTGTGGAGTCATTTTAAAATTGAATTGTGTGAACACAAATATAAGGACTTTTGTATTAAAATTTTGCTAAAATTTGTCATGTCAGCTTGAGGTAAGTTCATTAAGTACAGAAAACCTAACATGGGATAGTACTGAGAGTTGTTGTTGTAAGAAGAGCCTGGGAGCCTGTTGCATTGAGCCAACATTTTTCTTTTTCTGAAAAGACAAAGCCAATGATTGAACAAAGCAGAAAAAAGACAGTTAGAGAAAGTTATGAACAAACACAAACAGAGCCAGGTGTGTGCATGAGCGTGTGTGTAGAGTCTCAGTGGTGGGGTGAACGAATGAGGCATATAGCAGTTACCATGGTAACTAAGCCCAACCCTGACACTCCAATCAGTCGGACTGCAGCAGGAGAACCCCTGCTGAGAGAGACACACACACACATTCACACCAAACAGCTTTGTGAGCACAATCATCTCTTCTGGTTCCTGCTGCAAGCCTAAACCAACTCAATACAAATGATGTAAAAGTTTTAACCCTCTAAGTAACAGACAGCCAGAAAATTGTACTGTTGGTAAGGCCCTTATTTTAGCGGTTCAAAGTATTGCTACAGAAATATCCAAGCAGTCGGAGAGCACATACACACACTGTAGAGTTTTACTAGTGGATACTATCAGTGAAAGAAAAATAAAAACTACAAATCACTTGCTCAAACTACATACACAGGACCCCTGCTGAGAGCACACACAAACCTGTTCAGAAATAGCCCATGCACACACTTCCAAGTGAGACTATAGGTGGAGCACAAACACACACAGCTCTGTCCTTTTCTTTACAACTTGTCATCCAGTGGTAACTCATTGGATGGAAAAACACAAGCATAATAAAATGTTCTGTCACTAGACATTAACAGCACAGAAAACCCACACGGCCATTTTGTAAATCAGCATGACGACTCAAAGGCATTAACAGAAGAATGTAAAAGAAAAAACATAGAAAAAGAAGAAATGGAATCACTTTTGCAAAAATTAATGAATGTTTCTGGGAAGATAACATAGTTACACTACTCTTGGCTAAACATTTTATGAGCTTCTCTTACTATGATTGTTGGTATCACAGTTGCATTGTGATGCATTTTGGTTTATACTACTATATTTACTGTATAAATGCAATACAAAGAAAAAAACTACTACATAAGTTACATCAAAATAATTTTTTTGTTTAATGACATTAAATGAACCAGATATCTTTAAGATTAAGAGGATCATTAAGATGATTAACCTCTAAAACTATTGTCTCAACATTTACTGAACTGCATATAAAAATCCATGCGTCCACTATGTCTTGTTTGTTTGCATGTGTATTTCTGTGTGTGTTTGTTTGATTGCATGTGTGTGAATGTAGCTATCATAGGCCTGTAAGTCTACCTCAGGTTTTCAGTGCCACCTGCTGGTATCTTTGTGCATAATACTGAGTTGAACAAACTGGCTACCATTATTCACAAATTATTATTTTTATAAACTATTACATACTTTTAAAAATTCTGTTTTTATTATTTATAACTTGCTAAGAAACATAATAGCCTGGCATGAATACAATATGTGTTTAATGTAACTGGAGATCACCAACTTGAACAGCAATTAAAAAGTAACTCTGACAACTAAAGAAATGTAAAAAATAAAATAAAATTGGTCCTCTTGGAGTCTACTGCCACCTTGTGGTGTAGAGTATTTCATCACCAGCTTTGTACATTCAACTAAGGGCCACACTTAGAAGGTAAAGGCTACAGGCAAAGGTGCCATGAAAAAGATTTTCATTTCTACATTAAATGTTAAAATGTTATGCCATTAAAATGCATGCAATGAGTTTGTATATAATTATTTGTAACGGTTTGTCTATGGCAAGAGCTAATTAAGGAACTAATTAAACTTACACTCTGTAATGAAGTATCATTGGATACCATTAAACACATGTAGCTCACCTCAGAAACGGGACAATCGTCCCCCAGTTCAGTACAGTGCAGCGCCAGAAGGCCCATTACTCTAAGAACCTTGCTTCGTCTGAAAAAAAAAAAAAAAACATTTTAGTGGTGAATTTGTATTGAAATAAAAAGTATGGAAGGATAGTAAGGGTGGAAAGTATATGACAGTACAGTTGTAGAATGGGAAAACAAGATCAGAGAAGAGGGAGCACTATAAAAATGTCCAGGGGACATTGTATATAATTTACTTACACATCCCAGTTAGGAGCCTGTCGTAACTGCTGTGTCAATACTGGAAGCTAACACAAATGAGAAGAGAACATTAGTAAAATCATAAATAACAGTAATATCAATAATTTTTTTTTTTATCTTAATATCACTACAACTACTACTATTACATAGTTCACTTGTGAATGCATTGCCTTAAATATAATGTAAAATATTACATACCAGATTGGAATTCATCAGCCTATTAGAAATGTCTTTGTGTCCAACAACACAGCAGAGGTAACACAGCAGGTTGAGTCTTGAGCGGGTAGCTGTGGAGGAAGAGGCTGCCGTAACAGTGACAGGGCTGGAGGCAACAGAAGTGGACGAGTGCTGTTCATCAAAGAATGAACAGAGTTGGTCAAGGAAGGTGTTCCAACAATCGTCACCTAGGGACAGCAGCTTTTCAACTGAGGGAGGAGACCAGAGGAAAAACAGTTCACTGACAACATAAAGTACATTCACTGTAAAATGCAGACAATAGCTTTACCCAATACCTGAATATGCCGGGACACAAAGCATTTTAGCATCAAATCGCACAGGAGGACTTTTTACAATCTGGCAACAATAAATTCAAAAATAAATTGACAATATTTTTTTGTAATAATTGTATTTACTAGACTTATTTAAAGCATAAATAAAACTTTTACACACTACATAATGTAATTTTATTGGCATTCAGTAACACATTACTTTACCTTAGGGTTGTCTATGATTGGTGATACAGTAAGGTCTGAGTCAGTAAAGAGAAGAGCTTTCACAGAAGATGTGATGTCAGTATCTGTAGTTGGCTAGATAAAGATTAAAAACAACAATATAAAAAATGATACTACTAAACAGTGGTACAAAATAAACTGTTTTCTTCTGGTAAATTTAACAACATCTAAAGTAAGTTTCATAGATAATAATTGCAACACAGTAGGCTGTAGTCTGTGGTATTTACCTGAAGCCCAGTTGTTTGGTTACAATCTGAGAGGTTCTTTCTGGAGTTGGCACAAGAGCTACAATAAGAGGCAAATATACATATACACTATGCACAATATAATATTTACTGTAAAGACTGTAGATTTTTCCATTGACTCTGAATTAGCTCGATACCTGAGCTGAAATATAGCCTCAGTGTTGTCCTCATTCACACCTCTCTTTGGTCTGAAATCTGACAGACTATCTGTAAGAAGGATGATCAAAGTCTACTGTAAGATACACACAAATGCAAAACATATAATTATATATTGTTTTTGTTTATGCATGTTCTGTTACCTAATGCAATTGACTTATTGGGCTGCAGGGTCATGCACATCTGTTGACCTTCAGCCTGCTGGTTTACTTTTCTTTCACCATCTGCCTTGCTCTCTTTTCCTGTGCCCATGACACTACTTTTATTGAAAGTATTGGTTTGTTGACTATAACCATTTCTGTCATGTCTGTTTTTTCTTGAAAGGAGGTTTATCAAGTTGTTAGGCTGCTTTTTGGATTGTTCTCCAGAGCAGAGTGGGCCACTGACACTTCTGTGAACACAAGGGAGCAACACACAATATAATTTAAACCATAGGAAGTAGTATAAGGCTTAGTATTTAGAAAATAATTAAGTAAGATGCCTGAAATTATGTAAAATTTTCACAAAGAGGGAGAGATTGATCAAATAGACCTGAGTCAGGTATTGAAATTGTGCCTCTTTTTGAAGTATGCACTCTAACAGCGCTTAACTAGTTGTGCTTTTAGTCTGTAGAAATTGTTAAATGATGAAAATCAAACTCAAAAGAAGAAATAACACCTTGCGCTTCCCGAACGACCAGCCTCACAGTCATTAGTTTCTTCATCAGCCACATCATCTTCATCTATCATTGACTGTTCATCCTCATCAACAGCCTCCTCTTCTTCATTAAGTGCATGGATCCAAAAAGTGTGGCGCAACAGCTCGGGCCAATCCATTCTAAACAATATACAGAAATATGTCACCTATAGGAATTTTAACAATACAGTTAAATTTTCAATATCTCAATAGCAGCATTTGCATTATCCATAATGCTTATGGAATGCTTATGCTTATGCTTGCACCTGGCTTCATGCTTTACACGTCAAAAAAATGTCATGACCAAACAAGTTTGGGGGAACAGAAACTTATTAAAGTTTGTCTAAAGACTGTGTCTAAAGACTGAAAGTTATGTGGTCATTCTAGTTGTGCATGTTTTATTAACTGAGCAATTGGGGAGGGGGGGGGGGGGGGGTCACCTTTTATATGGGTCTTTGTGCAGTAAGCCCTTAATAAGATTTAGGAAGTCTTCACTGGGATGACTGACTGAAGTCACTAAAACAAAAAAATATATATAAATATAAAAAAATAAAAAACAATTTCAAAAAATATTCTAAACCCATTAATATATAGCCCTTGATTGTTTTACCTGGTTGTCTGGGAGGTGGGGGTTCCTGGTGTAAAATCATTTCTGTCAGATCAGTGCTGCTATCCGAGTAAAATGGAGGTTTACCTAAAAAGTATAATGATAATAATTATCCTCCCAATCTGTCTAATTCTGTTTTGTGGCTGTTTTATATATATTTATGTCTAAAGCTCTATTAACATGTCAGTGGTTAGATACCAGTAAACATATAGTACAGTATACAGCCCAGGGCCCAGAGATCAGTGCTCATGTTGGTTTCTGATCCCAATAAAACCTCAGGAGCTTTGTAAAACAAAGAGCCTAATAAAAAAAAAAACAAGCACAAATTACGTTAAAAAAATAAAATAAAATAAAATCGGTAATTTATGAATGATAAATTGAAGGTAATCTGGTGATTTAATATACATTTTGAAATATAATAATGATTATCATATAAAAAAATTGTTGGCTGACCTTTTAATTTATCCCTCATTCTGTCATACTGCTCCACAGTTTCTCCCTGTTCGGACATTTCAGAGGTAGAGAGCAAACTAAAGAAATCTTCCAGTGTCTCACCCTCTGCCTTGGATAGGCAGAAGTTCCCAAATTTTAATAGACCACTACCATCCAGCAGTATCTATAGTAGACAGAATTTAAGTTTATTTAATGAGAGGAAATCTTAAAAAGGTATCTACCGTCATTTAAGAAGATTGAAAAACCTTAGCGGGTGTCAGGTCAGAGAGTACTACTCCCATTTCATGAATATAGTTTA
The DNA here is from genome assembly GCA_024349245.1 of Neodontobutis hainanensis. Lineage (NCBI taxonomy): Eukaryota > Metazoa > Chordata > Actinopteri > Gobiiformes > Odontobutidae > Neodontobutis > Neodontobutis hainanensis. The sequence continues at coordinate 6,609,247 of JALDNG010000004.1, read as the reverse complement.
ATCCTTGGACTAGGCCCCATCCAAAACTTCTCACTACATCCTCTGACAGACAGCCATCTTGAACAACAACAGACTCCAAAGAGCCACCTGACAGGAAAACAAAAAACACATTTAACAACATCTTGAAGTTTAAAAAGTTAAATGAATCTCTTTTATGACAGAAGAATACCCAAACCATATTGCTGACCTGTGCAGAGCTCCACCACTAACCAGAGGTGGTTGCTGGTTTCATACCATTCATAGAAGGATACAATATTAGGATGCTTTAAATCATGACAAAGTCGGACCTAATAAGAAGAAAAAGCAGACTATAGACTATTTTGTAGACAAGAAAAGTAGTACCCTAGAAAAGGATAAAAACACTAAACAGACAGAAATACCAAATATTTTGAATTACATTTAGATAAAGTAAAAAATAATAAAAAGCTAGTAGGCATACATGGTTGGTTATTTCTGGTCTTTTGACTTTGTCAGAACAGACAATAGCTGCATAGTTAAGATAGCCCTTCCGTCTTCCTTTGTAAACAACTGAACTTCGGCCTGATCCCAACTTCTCATACAGAATAAAGTTCTCCATCTGGAAAAAACAAATGGTAACAACAGGTTTATACACATTATCATCATAGCAATTTTTATTTTTTATAATGGTAACTTGAAGTTTAACACCTGCCTAAGATTTTTGTCAGATCAAATTGTGTATTTCGGTTAAAAATAAATAAATAAACAGATGACTGGATTTCATTCTAGGGTATTAACTAATTTAATGTAAACTTAAATAAGATCTTAGCAAAGTACAGAGCTAGCTAAATGTTGGTGGCCAGTGCTGTCAGTAACAACCATAGCAACGTAACGTAGACATTAGAAGAGATGTCGAAACTAAACGGCAGCATATCTTCAACATAAACAATAAACACTGATAAAATGTCAACATTTTACATATATACCGTTTCAAGTAATTTACCTTGCCATTTACCTTGCAATGTGTACTTTACAATTTCATAGCCCGCTGTTTGTTAACGGAAGTATGGTGGGGCAAAGGATTCCTACAACAAGAGGGGTGAATACACTTTGTATCATAATAATTGTTGAATTTACGTACAGAAATACAGACTTCAGACAAAATGTATGAATTTAATGATGTATTTTTTAGGATTCCTTTTAACTCTTAAATGTAGATTTGTTGCATATTTATAGAAATATAAGGTTTTAAAAGTCGTTCTTATATGACCACACCTTTCCTTTTGGACTAGACCACTGTTGCTAGGATACAAGAGTGAACGCAACTGAAACCGCACGACGATAACTTTTGTTGTGGTGCACATGTAAGCGCTGTACAGAATTTCTCAGAAAGTTTGAAAGGTTCAAAGGAAGCCTTAATACTTAAAACACATGCAGCAAGTATTACAACAGATATTTTATGTCAGTTTTCATCCCCTTTTGATTGAAACAAAGGAACGCTTCCTATAGGCCTATCCTACACAAAGTTTTGGGAAGAGGCAAATTTTATCCTTTGGTCCTTTATTAAACTAATAATGAGCGGTAGTCTTCGTTGTTTTCATTCAGAAAGTACAAAAGACTAAAGACAGTTATGGATGATACTACTTCCTAACCTAAATACCAAAATAAAAGCACAGGAATATAAAGCCTTACGTGTCACATAATGGTAGGTATTTTAGATTACGTATTTTACATACAGCCTTCTTTAAGTATTACACATATAGCCAGGGCTACAGACTGATATTGTATAGTCCTTTGATCTAGAGACTTAGTCTCTAAGTTATTTTAGAAATATAATGTGTGTGTTTTTGTTTGAAAATTTAAATATGTTTAACTTTCTAAGGATCAGCCATTAATTTAAACATATACTATACTGTTTATATTGAATTTCACATATGCTGGCAAAATCCTGACATGAGTTAAATCCTGAAGGGGTATGATGCCCCTAGCACCTTTCTGAGTGGCATCATTCATGGGCTGTAAGACTGGTAATTAGAAGCTCAATGTAAGTCGTTTTGGAATGAATAAATGTAAATGAATAAATGCTACAACAAATGTAAAGATCTACTAAACCCGGTTTAGCTGGTGGGTGAGAGGGATCTTTGCCTGTCTACACCAGTGCAACAATCACTCACATTCATACACCACTATGTCACTGAAGGGCACTTTGCACAATAGAGTTTACATAATAGTTTGTGTTTACGGCCAGTGGATTTTATTTTGAAAGGCCCGTAGCCAAAGATTTGTTGTGTGTTTTGTAACTTGTCTAAACGCCGCTTTGTTTCAGTGAAGCGCTCAAGACAAAACACAAAAGCGCTGAAGTCTCGTGGGAACAGACACGGGGTATTCAAACGCGTATATCCTGGAGTTGTACTGCTCACATTTTAAAAACTAAAAAGTCACGAGATCTTATAATCGTCTGAATTGAATTTACGCAAATTGGACAGATTTTAAAGAATTACTAATATAGCCCTATCGTTCACCAAAAAGAGAAAGCGGAATTAATCTGATTGCGCCTTGGGTTTGTTCCATCATCATTTTCTGTCGGGTAAGACTTTTTGTCAGCCTTGCTTTGCAGTTTGTCTAGTTGTTAGCCTATTATCATCATTACTAAACAAGAACAGGTGTCTCATAACTTTTGGCAACGCTGTGCTTCAGCCTCGTGACAAAATTATATCCAAACATAAATAGATTAATGTCAATGATATTTATTTCAGATGGTTAGCTTTCGTGTAAAGTTAGCATTAGGGGCATAATTTGCATCGTGCTTTCTTGTGCCTCTCGTTGCCCCGACTTGCACTTGCAGTCAAACGCAGAAGAAAAGGTGGTTGTAGATGTGAGACATAAGCCTTAAATTATCTTAAATTTCGCAAAAACAACCTTTTTTTGTGCTGAGAAGAGCTTTAGTTTCCAGTATGTATCCTTTACTGAGGAGCTAAATAAGGCTGCAGGTTGCTTTGCCAACTAACAGCACATGATCTGTGGAGACCTGACGTCCTACTGTCTCACTGCCTGGACTCTGCAGACCTCTATCCCCTTCACACAGCCACTTTTCAGAAATCTTCATTCAACTAAAATCTGGTAGAAACACAAAGTTTCACATAGTGCTCTTATCTTGTTCTTGTTGTCTCGCTACTGCACAAAGCACACATCCAGTTACAGTGTTTTGTTTACGTGATACTGCAAAGTGTAGGGGTTTTCAAAATCAACCAACACTTGCTCCAAAAAGATATGCCTGTTTCTTTTTTCTGTGAGCACAATTTTTATATTCTAAATTGTGTAAACATAGATGTCTCCAAGGGCCTTTGTGTACTTTCGGTTCCTCTGCACACACATCTTTATTGCTTTACACTGACATGGCCTTGGCTATTTCTGGAAAAGTTATTAAAAGAGCCGTTTCTTCAGGGTTTCAATGTAATCACAGAAAAAGAGGGTCTACCACTGTACTTTAGATATTATGTTGGACTTTGATCAGAATAATGAGGTTAAATAAATATGCAATCAATGGTGGTGGTGAATCAAAGTGTCACATCGTTTTGATTTAAACAAGCAGATTTTCAAACTTACAGAAAAGGGGTCTTGCTTTCACAGACTATAAGAAAGTCTGAAATTTTTAAACTTTTCACATATTCAGCAAAACTCCATTATTGATTACTGCTGGCAGTGCCTCAGATTTCCTTTGCCACAGTGGCTACTATACACACAGAAGTATTATTTTTAACATTATAAATGAAGACTGATAACTGTATCTTAACTGTACTGTAACAGGAGATTAAGTCATTGATATCTGACATCTATAATCAGAGCTGTGGATTATAAATAATGCCAGCTGCTTTGGCCACTGTGTAAATAAGTTGTTTCAGCCTAACGTTGACTTAGCAGTTGTCAGTGGATACAATGCTTACTCTGCTTATAATTAACGGCTCATTTTATGGCAGCAAATCATTTTATCATCTTTGAGTTTCATAGTGTTTGTCTTTTATTTTTCCACATTTGAATCTCCGTGATACAGCTTTTTTTGGAAACCATAAGGACAAGCAATGACAAATCATTCAGCTGCTAAAAACCGGGAGAGTTATGTATTTTTAATCCATGTATTGACTGGTAAAGTAGTCAACAGCAGATGGGGTGATGGCTTTTAGGACACTAGTGGGTGCAAACATCTGAGCAACTGTACGAGGTGTAATACAGGGTCCACATCAGTTTTTGTGAGTTCTCTGGAGTTTGTATTGGTTTGATTGAGGTGTGTGTTAAAAGTTTAAATGACATTATTAAGTGTTTAGTTGCAACACAATAATGTCTTGTGAAATGGTTTGTTGACTCACTCGTCATGGGCTGAGGCTCACTGTTGAAAGCTGTCGAGGTTTGGGTGGAGTTGCTGTTGTTTCCTAATGAGATGCTGAACAATTGTGATTGTAATGGAGCCTTTTAAACGGTACAAGAGCTTTTAAGCTTCTGTAGCTAAAATAACAGAAGTCATGAGTTAGGAAGTATAAGACATAAGTTTCTCGGGTCATACTCAACCTCTTGAGACATTTGCTTGGACATTAGAAGTAATTTTAGTACTGCAAAACATTAAAATTGTGCTTCTGTATCTTTGTCCTGACTCTGTTAAGCCTTTTGAAATACACACTTCCTGTTTGAGTAGACACTGGTGCTGGTATGGCAATACCACTTTCAGTATGGTACTGTTATGTGAAGAATACCACTGCTACACGAATAATAAGGGATTTTAAGTAATTTACTATATAAACTAAACAAAGATTTAAGTTAATGACAAATAACTGATATAATTCAAAGGAAGTGTTAGTCAATAGGTTAAATGATGACTTGTAGTTTGGGTATTATTATTTTTTTTATTATATCCTTTATTTAACCAGGTGAAACATCATTGAGATTAAAAATCTCTTTTCCTAGGTCCTAAGTAGTAAAGATTTGGAGACAGGCCAGCAGTTCTGACTCCTCCGCTCATGACCTCTTTGAAACTATGTTTTTTGACTAAATACTTTGTTGCCATAAGCAACTGTGTTTGGTCATTTGGATGTTTGGAAAACTTTTAGATCATTCTGAACTATGGAAAATTAATTACCTCATTTTTCCTCTCCCTGTAGGATTTTTTTTTTAGCTTTTCCAAGATTAGGTTAAATGAAAAAACACAAATACAAGAATAGAGACAGCTTTAACAGTCAAGAGTAAAAGAGACGGAGGATGTGGTGCGCCAGTCTTAAGCTAATAAAAACAAAGACTGGTTGTTGAAAAACTGAGGCAAGTTCCTGTTCAGAGCTGGGCCGGAAACATGCTTGTGATGTGAAAGTAGCATACTGTTATTTTTTCATTTACTTACTGTATTTACTTGCTTTCAACTTAAAGCTCATTTGTTTGGGGTGAGTATTTCCCCTGTAACCTAAATTTCTTAGCATATAACCACCATACAATAATATCTCTTGTGAGTGCTTTATGTCAGGTCTGTTTATTTTCCCTTCCTTGTGGCTTTCAGGTACAGTGCGGTGATTGATCTCCGTCTTCTAGGAGCTTGGGGACCTCACTTGTTTTTGTCTGCTCAGGACCAAAAATGCTCTTCACGGTCCGGAATGTTTAACCTCTCAGCGCCAAGCTGGACCCGTGGACTTTGCCTCCCCACACCTGCTCCTATGCCCCAGTACCTCATCATCTAGCCCACCTGCACAGCCCTGGACCACAGCTGGGCAGCACTGAGGAAGAGGAGGAGTTTGTCAGTGAGGCAGGTCTGCCAGCTGCACTCCAGGAGTTTACCAACAACCACAGAGATGCTGAGACCATCACTGGTAAAGCTTTTTGCCTATATTTGAATAATGTATGGTACGGAAGAGGTTTACGGCCACTCTGAGATGAAAGTATGGGTGCCTGTAAGGACAGACTTTGTAGAAGAAAAAAGTTGCAATATTCATACAATAAACTATATAAATGCATTTAAACACTTTTGTTGAGGTTGTGACGTTGCACTTTTAGGTTTCAGAAAATACATTTTTAATACGCTGTTGCTGACTTTCTCTCCTTTCTTCACTGGCAGCGGGAAACCTGCTTATTTTAGAAGTTTATCTTAGAAGGCAATTCCTCACTACTAAGTGTTTAAGGCCCGTCCCGGTGGCAACAGCAGGAGGGAAAGTCGGCAAGACTGTATTAAAAATGTATTTTCTGAAACATAAAGTGAACGAAAAAGTTTCCTCTTCTGTAGTTGTCACCTCTTTCGTAATGTTTGGCAATGTTGATTCAGCATTTTATTTTTATTATAATGTAGCTGTCAGTTATCCAAATATCATTGTTCCAGAGATGTTTAAGTCAATACAAATGTCATTTCAACAATATTAAATAGAGTAAAACCTTTACTGTCTGGTGTTGAGTTGATGGTGGAAAACAGTGTTTAAGAGGGAGCTGTGAGAAAGTGTCCCTTTTAGTGACCCTTTAACGTTACATCCGGTCACTAGCTGCTTCGGCTCTGAGCAGAAGCTGAATGTGGAAGAGACAAGAGCTCCCAGTGGATGTACTCTGTCACTCTGGCACTCATCCCGCTGTTTTTCACTCAGAGGGACAAGAAGAACACTAATGTTTTGTTTCAAATTAACAGACTTCTACAGACTATTAAGGGGTCATTTGTGCATAAATTACAGCGTCATGCTAATCGCACACCAGTCCAGTCCAGGTTATTCCAAGTAATATCAAAACTGATAAAATGGCAGTTTTCAAGCCATTGAAAAAACACAATGTTTTCAAGGTTTGAAAAATTATTGATTTTTCTGTTGTAGAAGTGCTTGAAAATCTGAAACAAGCAATGCATTCATTAATGTAAACTTGTCTTCCTGTTGTTTTATTATATTGTTAAATTGCCACTCCAATAAAGGAACCCTGAAGAAAGGAAATCCATCCAGGCCCTTAGACTGGACCAGGTTGTTCCTTTGATTCATATGAAGCACAGGAAAAGTCACTCCCAAACAAACAGCCTTTCTTTCAAAAGAATAGAAATGTGATGTCACTGCAGTGTTGACCTCTTTTGTCAGGTTTTTGAACATATCCTAACATGTTAAAGTCTAAACAGTTAGTGCTTCTTGTGTCCTCAATCTTCAGCTGTTGTTTGTGTTTGTACTGCCATCTGTTGGTGTTGTATTTAAGCAAATCTAATTGATATAAATCTATTTTCTATGTAGTAATAAAAGTATTTCTGGTGTCCTAACGTTCTCTTGCTTGTTGTTGTTTGCACAGTGAGCAATAGCTGTGTGGGGAGTGTATCTGTGCATAATTCCATTTGGTCTAGAGGATGAATGAACACAAAGAGCTGAATTGAATAGCTCCTAGGCATCAGGAAGTTCCTAGCTGTAAGGGTGTATTCTCTGTGGTTACCAGCCAGTGGTGATGTAAAGGGCTGAGTAACAGTGAGGCTACGGCTCGCTCAGTGAGGAGAGAGCACACGCAGACAGACACAGAGTGGAGGCTGAGGATAAAAATGGTGACAGAAAATTTGGACGAGGTTCAGATAATGTTACGTAAGGGAGAAAATGACTGAGTCTGGATTTTTTTGTATGGTCTGTGTTTGGATTGCCCCTTTTTTACTGAAAGTCTGTTGACTAAAAAGCTTATTGCACGGTTTTGTGAACTAAGGGAGAGAGTTGTTGAAGAATAGTGACCTGTGCAGTTTGAGTGTGTTGTGCTCTTTTTGGTATTCTGTCCTTTTTCAATGAAACACTGAATGTTTACATATTTGGCTGCTACATGCGCTGTCATGCTCACAGCAGGTCTTCCGGGTAATCCAGCCCCATAAACACACGTTTTCTCTGAGTCTCTGCAAGTCTTTGTCATCTGTGAAAATAGATGAGAAATTTGATCTAATGAAGCAACCAAGCTTTCCCAACTTCCCAGTCAAATCTACCAGCTAGAGAAGAACGTTTGTAGATTTTACCATAATTTTATCATGGATACTAGGTTTGGGAATATTTAAAAATTATGTTTTCTTGTTTTAATTCAGTATTTCTTTCATATAAGAAACTCACTTAGAGGTCACAAATAGCAGGTGTCATTTGTTTCTTTCATCAAATGTGTGGAGTAAAAGTTAATTTCCAGAAGCAGCTATGGTACTGCTCAATCTATGCCTCTACACAAGTCTGTGTTCAGATTTGTGCATTACTAAATAACAGTGGTGGAATATAGTTTTATCATTAAGTCAAAGCCAATTTGTGTCCTTTTATCATAAATTATTAAAATGTAGGTTTTGCAAATTGTAGACTGGTGGCTCAGAACAAGTGGGATTGGAGCCTCTTGTTCTTGTTTGACCTTCTCAGTTACTGACATTTACTCACTGAGTTTCTTACTCCTTGGACATATATTGTAAATAATCATAAAAAGTAATAAATATATAAGCACATGTGTAAATTATGCTCTATTAAGATTTGTGGAGAAGCTCAAAATCTGGCTCTTTCAAAACAAGTCAGTTGTGTAAAACGTGAAAACTCAACATGGCACTGAAATATGTTTTTACTCACGTTTTTGTGATTTTCTATCTGTATTTTAAGATGTTGGATTATGCTGGACAGGTTTATAATGAGTTGTCTGCTAAAGTGTACAGAGTAAGTCAAACATTACAAAGATGTGTAGCTTAAAGCATGTTGGCTGAGGTTTATACAAGAGCAAGAGAGGGAGGCAGTGTGTCTATTAGCAAGAGTCCTGCTGGTTTTGTTGGCTGACTGAAGGAAGAGGGCTGTGGGGGAGCGAACACGGGGCAGTCCGAGTGCATATCGTCATTGGCATGTGAGACATGATGAACCAGTTTGGCTCGGGTCTCTTTAGTGCTCGCACTCTCCCTCCAGGCCTGTCTTTCTCCCACTGCCCTCGGAAACTTTTCACAGCCTGTGTCCTCTTCCTGTTTCTTGACTCTCAAACACACGCCTCGCCTCTCTCACCTCGGTGTTATTTTGTGCGACCTTGTTGTCTCTGGGACCACTTGAAAATGTGACCGGAGGGAAGGAGCACTAGTGGTTGTCGGGCTGCAGGCACCATGAGTGAGTATACTTTGTGAAGTGTGAGGTTTTCTCTCATCTTCAGACCGGCTTCTGGTCTGGCTAATGACCGGCTTTGTTAGCAGCTGGTTTGAGTTTCTGTCATTCTTTTCAGTGACTCACTTGTTTGCAGCCTTTTTGGGAGTTGGTCTGCAACAGCAAAATGTTGGTAGTTTTAAGACCTCTCAAAAGTAAATTACAATAGTGCTGTAATGTGAACTGTATTCAGTATTTGATTATTTGATAGTACTTGTGTGTATACAGTCTCTTCTGTTTCTAAAAGTTGTGCCCATGTGATTCGGCGACGTGATACACATACCACGAGGGGGTGGTCTGTATTCACCCCCTGATGTAGGTCTTCAACTGTTTGAACTTGTGTTTGTTTTGTGTCAGTGCAGCGTGTCTTTTTTTGGTCATATTCCACAACAAAAGAAAGTCAAAAGAGTTAGGTTTTAACATTTGTAGACATATTTTAGTGTTTGTTGGTCCCAGTGACAATTTGACCAATGACTATTCTTACTTTTGAACTTGAACATTTGTCTTGTGGCTACTAGCTGTTGCTAATTTTGGCATATCCTGGCATTTGTCCTCTTCATGAGAGACTTTATTTACATATGTCGTTGTCCATTGATCAGTTTATTATAATTCATGGGCACACAGTGTATCATATATATAGCTTGTTTCATTGAAAATGATATATATATATATTTCATTCTTAGATTTATTGTTATTTACATTATATAAGCCAGAGTGTCCAAATAATATCAGTAAATATAAAACAAATATAATGTGCACATGTCTGTGAACCTTTTTTTTTTGTTTTTCTTTTAGTTGAATGATTCCGCCCGTTTGTCGTGTGCGTTTCCTTTTCAGCACAGTCAGTCATTCTGTCTGGATTAGCACACCACACAGTGACAGAGAGAGACAGCTTTGTTAGAAAGACATTGACAGACAGAGGGAGAGGCAGACGGCAGAGCAACAAGGCTGTACTGTCTTGTTCAGAAGCCTATCTTTTTGTTCTGTGTGGCGCTATTGCTCATCTTATTTATGACTGAGTCAAACCTGCCTCCTCCATGTGAAAACAGAGGTAGGCAGTTGTATTTTAGTCCTGTGGATGGTGCTCTTAATAGCACACTAAAGTAAATGTGTGAACAAAGACACATAGCTGCACGTCTTTGTTAACTTCTTTTTACAGTTTTGTCTTTATTAAGAGCTATTTCCTTAACTTAATTTTTTGTGTTCTTAAAATTGTCAGTAGTATCATTATCAAATGTTTTGAAAGGGAATGAGCTACATGATGCAAATAGTTTATTTTTCTACTTAATATAGTTAGTAGTTTAATAATGTTTCTCTTGTTTCTTTGGTTAGCAGATTTGTTTTTTTAACTGTCAAGACCAAGTTCAAGACCAGATGCATGTAGTTCTTTGTTAACTTGGCACTAGAGGGCGCTTTAAACCTCAGTTTCTAATGTACTTTTCAACAGGTCATGTTATGAATAGCACATTTTACATTTAAATTATTATTATTTATACTACCTTTTTATAGTGAACAAATGAATTGATCTTATCACCTTGTGTCTTGCAGATGTGTGTAACAGTACCGACTTGCCGGAGCTTGAGATTATTAGTTTACTGGAGGAACAGTTACCAGTATACCGACTGAGGGCCGACACTATCTTCGGCTACGACCAAGATGATTGGCTGCACACTCCACTGGTGGACCCTAGCTCTTCCCTCGACCTGACTACTGAACAGATAGAGGAAACCCTCAAATATTTCTGTAAGTTTATAACACACAGTTGCATTGAAGTAATTTTTTTACTTTTTAATTAATAAGAAAATCCAAAGAAGCGCACTTATAACAATTATATGCAAAGTTTGATATGTTTTTATTATTATTGTTTGAGGTTATGATGACATAGGACTTTAGGATTCATTTTAAATGGTAGAACAAAGTGTGAAAGTCATGTCCGTCTCTTTGTGGACATAGCAGCCAAGGTTGCCACAACAAATGGAACTGATCTATCTCGCTCATTAGTGCTTTCTGGCAGCTCACTATTGTTACACACGTGAGTCTAATCTGGTCTTATCAAATTAAACTGTTTGGTGCATGACATCCAGACTTGGTTGGAAGATGTCTAACAAAAACATCCAGCCTCTCAACATGTGCACAGGCTGTACGAGGCAAACCAACCAGTCATAGGATTTCTCATTATAAATAATTGAATCTCTGGTTTATGTCTGCCTAGATGGTGACTCATGGTAAAATGGTTTCTAAAAATAAACTAGTAGCTTTGATGAATGCTGTACCCAGGACTGTAATCAAACCCCTGTCGCCCATGTTTGCCTGCTCACCTTGGCCGCGACATTGGTCTGGGTTGCTAGTGAGTGACGTATTGAAAAGGTTATATTCCAAAAAAGAAGGTGAAATTAATAACACCAGAAGTCCCACATATTTCCATTAAAAAGTGCAAGTGCTATAAGCAGTAATGCATAAATAATTTCTCATATATTGAAAGGTTTATAAATATTAAAAGAACAGTGACATGCACATTGTTGCTTAGCTTTAGTGCTTTTTAGAAATTAAATTTGCAAATAACCTGTGATAGAGGCTGTTGTTCACCTATGCTCTCTAGAATATTCTAGAGACTACACTGATCTAAAACAGACATGCATAAAAGTCAGCTGGTCTCTGAACGGTCACATGACATGTCACAGGGTCACATGGCATGGGTTCCCTTTATTGGATCTGATAATGGTACAGAGGAGTGTTCCTCAACAGGTCCTCAATGTTTATGTTAAGTGCTGAGATCAAAGCAACACTATGCAACTTTTTACCGTGAAATACACAGCCTAGAAATGATTCAAATAACCTCAAAGTTATCTTGATGCTCCATGACATAAGCAGAAAATGTAACTCCTTAACACAGTGTACGGGCTCACCAGATCCTGCACTATATATATATCACCAACATTTCCACACAACTTATATTCAAGATGCATATTAAGACAAACACATGCAAGTTTGAAGTTCAAAATAAGTTGCACAATGTTGCTTTTAGCAGTTTTGCCATTGTATCATTGTATTTAGTGTAAAACGCACAGAACAAATCACTGTAGAAGCACTGATGGCACATTACAGCCAACACTCTGAGTGTTGGATTTGAGAAGTTATGTCAAGACGGTGATGCAACAAGCTCAAATGTATTTTAGCATTACACTTTGGAACAAGCCTGCTATCTTCCATCTGCTAAGCTTAATTTTAACAATAAGCTCTTTATTGACAATGGCATGTATTGAAGTTTTTCGTTGACCTCCAACACTAATATGCATGAGCTTCATTCATTCTGTTCCCATGACCTTAAAAAGGTCTAGCCCTTGAATTTCATTGTCTTCATTCATTTTGTGCTAGCCACCACGTCACCTCTGCCAACACCACACCACCACACTGCTTTACAGCTAACAGGCTTTTGCAGGCCTTGTGATCTGAGCCTGTTACTATAGCAACCAATGAGAAGGATGAAGTAGAGGAGGGAAGCATGCTGACAGGGAAATGGTAGGCGGAGGAAAGATGCTGATGCTGGAGATGTTTTGTGTCTGGTTGGTGGTTGGCGTCTTCAAGCTCCGCCCACTCCACCGTGTCATCATTTCTGCTGCAAAACCCGTGACTGCTGCTACTGCTGCTGCTGCTTGCCGCTCTGCCTCACTGTGTGTCTGTGTATTTTTGTGTAACTGTGAGAAAGATTTGGGGACCCGTATGAGGAGTTTGTGCTGCCACTAAATGAGGAATGTTCCAAAAACTGAAGACGATTTATAATAAGCTACTTAAGAAGACAAGCTAGTGACGAAGGACAGACGCGCAACAAGGAGGATGGAGTGAGGTAAACGTGTTATAACAGGAGGAATTATATGCATTTGATGAAGTTTAGCAAGCCATTGGAGTAACTAAGAAGACTGAAAGATGGATGTGTGACTAAACCGGTAGACTAGTAGAAAGACTTTTTTTTTTTTTTTTTTTTTACAAATTTTCTAAAGCAGAGAAGTCTCAATCATGGATAAATTGGCACATAGAGGACATCACTTTTTATCAGCTGACATTTGATAACAGTGTTGTGAGCTGACACCAAAAGCCCCAACAATATGGAGCGCCACACACTGACAGTTTGCTGTTAATGTGTGAGGAACAAAAAGGACATATGATGACACTGGACCCTCACCAACAATTATTGCAAGACAGCTGGCAGTCGCTCGGCATGCTGGGATATGGGAACTAACGGAAGCTATCAGTGACAGCTTGTTGTTTCTCAAGCATACTGGGACTTTGCAGGATATGGGGAAGCTGAGTATGCTGGGAAGTTGCACTCAGGACATCTGTCTCCCAAAACAGTGAGGATGAAGAGGCGAGCTCAGGCCATGGGGCAAAGGTTTGTCAAGGCCGACTACTATGAGCTGGACTGGTACTATGAAGAGTGCACGGATGGTAAGACATCAACATCGTTTCACATTTTATTTATGTCACAAGAAGTTACATTATAAGATTGGTCATCAAATCAAGTATGCAGTGATTTCCACAAACAGACGGGAGCTGCAGACAGTAGGTGTGGAAACAGGTGTTGTGTGATAGACAGTCGCTGTGGTTTTTATAATAATGTGTGTGTGTGTGTGTGTGTGTGTGTGTGTGTGTGTGTGTGTGTGTGTGTGTGTGTGTGTGTGTGTGTGTGTGTGTGTGTGTGTGTGTGTGTGTGTGTGTGTGTGTGTGTGTGTGTGTGTGTGTGTGTGTGTGTGTGTGTGCCGGTGCTGGAAGTGAGGCAAAGTGTTGGATTTGGTGATTGGAAAATTGTTGCCGTTTGTTTGTCAGCTACCTGGCGACCACATCTGGCACAACGGGGAGAAAGGCTCACCGGGGGAATTGTAAAGTCACACAGGTGGTAAAAAACAACATAATGGTGGATTGAGAACTGTAGGCAATTAAAGGGTGGTCAATAGTTAGATATACAGTAAAGAAATGCTTATAAATGTATATGTGATGCAGTGATGATTATGTAATATCCCACAGTTTGAGCTACTGTCTGTAATCTTTGTGGTAATGTTGTAATATTGACACATCTATATTACGAAGTAAGACACTAAAGAGACCCGAGCCAAAATCTGTGAACATACTTTATTCATTATTGTGTTGTCACCAATTACTTACATGCACTAGACTGCAGTTAATTATTAAATTAATCCAAACTCTGAGGCAATCATTAAACGTAATCTTGCATAACAGATACATATAATTGTTGTATGGATCAAATTATAAGCACTGTTTGAGAAATATTCCAGATTTACAAGTGAAAAGGTTAAAAACTAATACATAATATTTCATTAAAAAAAAATCTATGCAAAAGGTTCAATTAAATATATATAGTTGAAATTAGTAGTACTTTACACTATTGTCTTTTTATCCATTTTTTTCTCCTGTTTTGATGTGTGTAGTCATTTACAATCTATTGTTTGTTATGGATCAACTTTGTGTGTCTGAAATAAAGACTGAATTTATTCCATTTGGCTGCTAAAAGTGTGAATGAGATCATGAGTATATTATGCGCACTACATTATGCACGTGTGTAAGGGATGCTCTGTAGAAATGTTACATAATCTTCGAGACAGCTCAGTTTGCCCCCAAATGTTCGCTGTGCTACTTAAACATCTGCAGTGTTATTTTACTGTGACCCATAAACTAGGTTTGTAACGTTTGACTCCAACTGGGATAAAACTGAATAATCACATACCTAGATCATTATTAATGAGTCTAGTGGAGGCCGAAATAGAAAGCAGCTGGTTTGGTGTTATTCTGAGATGAGAGAGCGAAGAAGGAAGTAGGTTGGTTTATATTTAGATAAATCATTTGCTTGCTGCTCCTTACACACTATTGTTGATAATAACCTGATGAAAATTCTTAAGAACCTTTGGCCTATTGAGTCATGTTGCGTGCCAAATCCATTTTCATGCTGTGTTTCAGTCATTTGGTGAAATCCTTTAATTTAGGTGTAATATGTCATTATAGTTTTGGCAACACCAGGAAAAAAAAAATTTTTTTTTTGTTTTTAAGATACCGGAAGTGATTGAAGAACTGGATTTTCAAGTGCTTTATCTGATTAAATCATTTCAACTATTTCTCAGGAAGTCTTAATTTCTCAAGTATGTCTGAGAGGTTCAAAGAGGTGGGCAGGGGTTGAGCAGAAAAAGTGAATGTCAACGGGAAAGGGGAAAATGAGGGAGGAGCAGTTAAGGGTGTTTGTCTGAAACTTTTTTGTGGTTTGCACTGTTGCGTGAATGGGACCATTTAGAGGAGTTACTCGGGCACACCGCACTTTCTAATTTGGCTGCAGTTTCTAGACCAATTACAGGAATTATAACAGCAACTACTGAGTACAAAAGTGGGACACTTGATGGTGTTTTACAAAATGAAAGGTTTCAAATCTATATTATATTTGTTAGTTATAGTGTCTGTATTCTTCTATGTATTCTTTGGAAATGCTATCAAAGGGTAGTTTTGTTTGATATATTCATAATTATAAGTTATTTCCTTTTTATCTATCTGAACCAGAGGTTATGTTGGGGGAAAAAAAACACTTACCTGAGAGTTTCCCTGACCCCGCCCTAGAGACAGGTGCTATTATTGCTTTGCCTGGCACAGAGGCTGAACAGGACTGTACCAAGTAACTTTTACATGAGGGGGGAGTCAAGGAAGGCCATCTAACTCATTTTATGTTTATATATTTAGGAAACGTTTTTGTTCTTTTAGGCACAACTTCAACAAGGCTTGTAACATCATGGTGTACTGCATTATTATTATTATTATTATTATTATTATTATTATTATTACAACAGCTCAGCCCTAGATGAATATTACAGCTTACATTAAATCCACTCATCTGTGTTATTAAATCGGTTTTAACCTAGTTTTTAAGGTGTAGCTGCCCTGTCACAAGACAAATGTGTCAGTGTGTTCACCCCCTTTGTTTCAAATTATGTAGGGTAGGCCATTTCCTGGCCAGTCAGAGGGGGAGGGAGGAGTCGGGTTAACTACTCATCGGTCTGAAATGCCACAAGAGACAAATGATACACTCACATTAGAATCTCGCTTAGATTAGACATCAGCTGGACATACACTAGCACATATACAATTCATTTACAATGGATTGTTTAGAGAGGCCTACTGGATACACTTTGAGCACCTGTTGTGCTCAGGGGAACATATACTTTACACTTCATATCCACACTCACAGATTAGATATTGATTCATAGATAAAACACACACACACCCTCAGATGCAAATAGCGCAGGTAGGAGCCATGGCATTGCACCTGCGGGCTCTGTGCTTTAGCATTGGGCCGTAGCAAAGTGGAGGATGGCACTCCTTAAAACTGAAGTGTACGAGTGCTCCAACCTGTCCGAAGGGGAAGACGAATGCAGTGGAGTTCCATTATGTGAAAGCACCAAAGTGGAGGAGGAGGAAGAGGAAGAGCAAGAGGAATATGTTTGTTGTCCCAGTCATGGAGGTTCAGAGCAGGACAAGGAGGTGGATGAGGAGCAGCAGCTTATGTTGGAAGGTAGTCTACTATTATAGCATTACAGTAAACTTTTATTATGTTGATGGAGAAGCCACAGCTGGCATAGACATTAAAAATAACCTGGGATATTGTATTAAAATTTGGCAAATGTGTTTTTTATAATGAGGGACATAATTGTCTGCTGCAAAATAAACATTGTTGTGTTCAATTGGTGCCCATTTGCAGAATCTCAACAGGACACAACAGCGGGAAACTGCCCTGTCTTTTACAAAACATCTATTTTATCAGTTATGTCATTGTGTTTCTTGGTGTCCTGCAGGTACAATGCTTTGTGTTAGTGATGCATAAAGCCCTAATGAAGTGCGTAATGGAGTGCTGGACGTGTTTACCTGTGTGAAATGTTTTTAAATGGGCTTGGTCATGGATAACAATGTTAATGACTGATTTGTTAGGAATTAGGAAACTACATTTGTTATAGTAGTGTTAGCACATAGGTAAAAAAAAAACTTGCTAATTAAACTAATAGGTTATACGTTACAGTTTTAAAATATTATTTTGTTTTCAGATTATCTTATCTTACACCTTCTTAAACAGGTTGGCTTGTACTCTCAGAAGGAAATAAAAAGTCTATGGTCTTTGTGTACTGTTGTGTTGGTGTGCGATTGTTGCCATTTAACACAATGACTGTTGCCCAGTAGCAGAATGATAAACTGACCCCAAGAAGACCTTGCCAGCCCTTTGCTTCAAAATAGACCAACAAAACCCCTAGACTCTCGTACATTCTCATTACAGTAGTGCTTTAGTCCATATTCTGGGTCACACATGAGAAAGCCATACATTGGGAAACTTGCTGCATGGGACTCCTGTATTTTTTTCTACCTGTCACTAAACAGAGACACAAGGGTGTTTGTCTTAAATTATGCACTCGGTGTATAATACACCAGCATCAACAATCATCTTCCAGTATTGGGTTACAACACCTTGTCTTAAACAGCATTACAGTTAACCTTGTCTTCAGTGTTGTCATATGGATCATTAGAGGCTAGTAACATTACCACAAATCAACACTTTTTTAAGAATGTTGTGTAAGTTAGCGGTTTTTCTTAGGTGTCATTGCCATGTATTTTAACATGCATATTCTTTAACAGGAAGTAATTTCAGGAAAATAGAGGCCTTATCAAACACTCGTCCCATTATACGACAATAACACTGAGGTCAATGAATATTTTGTGTTGTACAAATCAGTTTATCTGTATTTGTATTATTTCTCTTGATCGCCACTATCGTCTGTTTTCTTGGTAATGGCGTGTATCTTGACGACTACCCCCCCAAATTAGGGAGCTTGATAATGAGAAACCCAAAAGTGGTGACCAAAATAAATATGTTGTTTGCATCAGTTGATTGTGCTTTGCAATTGTTCACTGGATGTTTTTAAAGTGGAAAAACACTTCTCAATGTGGTGTGTCCAGATAGGTTTTTAATTTGGTACGAGTCACGGTTGAATGTAGTCAACAGTTTTTCTAAGTCTTCAGGTGTGGCCCCTCTTTCTGACCTTCATGGCACAATATTTGATTTCTAAGGAGCTGGCAGGAGATGCTTGAGTAAACGAGGATAATGAATGTAGTGTGTGGGTGTGTACGTCTTAGGAATGTAATATTGTATATGAACAATGATAATTTATCTAAGTAATCTAAGTTTGTAATGAAGTAATTCTGCTAATTTACCTCAAATAGGTCCATACAGTTGAATCAAAACGTGCAGAATATGCAAAAATATTATTTTAGCAAACCAGTTGGAGTTTGTTATACAGCTATACATCTAACGTTTTATTCCTTTGTGTATCCCTGCAGTGCTGTGTGCGGACAGAGTGGGCCAGATGACAAAGACCTACAGTGACATTGACGCCGTAACGCGACTTCTGGAAGAGGTAAAATAGCGTGCGTTTTAATGGGACAACAGGTCTACACAGTATGCAGGCTGTGTTGTACTTTGGTCAGATGTAATTATGCAATGTGAGTCTGGGCAGGTCAACACACACCTCACCTTCTGAACCTCATGACTTTATTCATACTGTAAAGATACCAGCGAGTGATATTCAAATCTGACCGAGCCACATAACCAACTCTGTAAACGATTGAGACAGAGGCAATAAATAGGTACTAAAGAGCTTCATCATCTTTCTCTTTAAATAATAAAGGAATAATTAATATAAAGGGTCCTACCAAGAACATGTTGATATGACATATCAACATATTCTTGACATATAAATTCTTCTGTATGTCTAGCACATTAAGTGAAGCTGACAATAAAACGACTTCAACTTTTTTGTTATTAAGGTTTTATTTCTCTTTTTGCAGAAGGAGCGCGACTTGGAACTAGCTGCTCGCATTGGACAGTCACTGCTAAAGAAAAACAAAGCCCTGAGTGAGAGGAACGAGCTGCTGGAGGAGCAAGTAGAACACATTCGAGAGGAGGTATGGATGAAAACGGCTGTGTCTTTATGATGCATTTACCTCACTTTGTAAAGTTATTGCCCTCCTTGATTGAACATTCAGGTGTCTCAGCTGCGGCATGACTTGTCCATGAAAGATGAGCTGCTACAGTTTTACACCAGTGCCGCTGAGGAAAGTGAGGGCGAGTCCACCAGCTTCCCCCCGTAAGAGTCGTCCTCCCTGTCCTTTCTGACTTCATAACACTACACACAAATGATAAAAGAATTGTACTAAAGGCAAACACAACATTTAGTTAAGTACAAACATATCTCCCAAGCTTTTTTTAAGCTGTATAATTACAAAAATGTATCCCAAGCCATTTTACTATACTACATTTTCAGTCAGTTGCGTTAAGTTTGCTCAAGTATGTGTCTATATAATCAAAAACATGCAGTATAATACTATGTAAGTGCTGGTTTAAAGTAAATAGAGCTCCCTATTACTCATGCTGCATTTAATGATAACAATTCGCTGAAATAGATGGTTGACTGTTCACCTGCTACTTCCTTGTCTGTGTATGTTTTACAGCATGCGTTCAGCTGAGACTAATGTTCCACCTCCAGTGTTTTTCCCCCTGGACTCACTGCAAAAAAAACTCAAAGATCTGGAGGAAGAAAACAAGTCCCTGCGATCTGAGGTATGGAAACTCCTGTGGTGTTTGTTACTTATTACAGTCAGGAAGCTTGATACTGATTTTGTTTCTTAATAATTAGAGGACTCATTTGGAAACAGAGACTATCTCCTATGAAGAGATAGAGCAGCAGTTGGTCAATGATTGTGTGAAGGAACTACGTAAGTGTCTGGCTACATTAACACAATGATGATTTTACTGTGCTCTCTAATACATCTGTTTTGCAAACCCCTCACAGGGGATTCAAACCGGCAGATTGGCTCACTAGCTGAAGAACTTGCCAAAAAAACAGAAGATGCCAACAGGCAGCAGGAAGAGATCACACACCTCCTCTCACAGATTGTGGACCTCCAGAAAAAAGCTAAAGGGGTAGGCAGTCTTTTAAAATATGCTGTTAAAGTAGCTTTTTCTGTATGTGTAACAAAATGCACAAGAATAAATGCACATGGTGCAATATTTCACCTGTGTCCTCATCTTGTCTGGCTTGTTTCTTTTCCAGTACGCTGTGGAAAACGAAGAGCTGACTCAGCACTTAGGAGCGGCCAAAGACGCCCAGCGTCAACTCACTGCTGAAGTAAGACATGTTCAGGCTCCAGTGCAGTTCTTCATTTGTCCTGTATTTTTAGAAAACATATTACTTGTATTTGCTTATTAGATGCAACATAGTTTATTATTCATATACTTGTTATATAAATTGCCATATATCAATAAACTTAGCAGTTAAAAGCTTTACTTAGTTTTCCATCTCTATAAATAGTTAAACGATTTGCTTATTTAAAAAGAAAAAAAACTCTTTCTTAAGCTGCAAGAGTTACAAGACAAGTATGCAGAGTGTATGGAGATGCTCCATGAGGCTCAGGAGGAGCTAAAAAACCTGCGAAACAAAACTTTACCTCTCAGCACTCCAAGGCGCTTCCACTCTCTCGGCCTGTTTCCAATGGTGAGTAAACAATAAACAACCAATAAAAGAGCCAGTGTGTAGGTCAGCCTCCTCACTCTTCCCTTTAATGCTCCAGGACTCTCTCGCAGCAGAAATAGAGGGCACTATGAGGAAAGAACTTCAGATGGACGACCCAGACGTTGAAGAACAGAGGTATAGTCGGTTAAAACCCAAGTGAAGTAAAACAGACATATTGACAATTCATAAGAAAATCTTATTTAAACCAAGAATCACTCAAACCTTTGATTTACTTTAGCTCTCTTTGCATCTCCAGACTGCACCCAAAGCGAGTGTTTCAAACAGTGAAGAACATGAACTTGATGCGTCAGCAGCGCTCATCATTAGCACCGTCCCCCCATAACATCCCAGGCTCCAATCAGACATCATGCCTCAACTCGGGCCGCTCCAGCAGAGTAGAGACCCCTCGCTGTAACTCTGTTTACGGCAGTGAGACAGGAAGTGGGGGTATCCTGGACAACAGGACCAGCAGTATCCTGGAGGCCTCAGACGATGGGTCAGTGAATGTTTTGATGTGGCAGAGTAGCTTTTAATTTTTGTCATTATAAACTTTGATTGAAAGGGGTTTTAAACCATAGTGACGTTTTAAAAGGTATGTTCAGTGAATGTAATTTGGTCACACTCTTAAAACAACTCTGAATACTTCACTGACATCATGTATTGTCTTCTCTTATGATTTTTTTTTCTAGGTCAGAGGACTCGAACAAACGTCCCCCCGGCACCCCAGGGACACCAGGCAGCAGGGACTTGGAGGCAGCCCTGCGACGCCTATCTCTCCGCCGTGACAACTACCTCTCAGAGAAGCGCTTCTTTGAGGATGAGAGGCAGAGGAAGCTAGCTTACCTGGCCAAAGAGGAAGAAAAAGGAGGCGGCGAAGGTAGTGGTGGTCCCGGGACCCCAACCGAGAGCCTGTTCTCACTTTGCACGCATCCGTCCTTTGGAAGTGTCTGGTCTGGTTATTCGTTCACAGCGAGATCATACCTGCCAGAGAAGCTGCAGATTGTAAAGCCACTAGAAGGTGAATATCCTACTGAGAGCAAACATGTGTTCAGTGTTGAACTTGGGGATAAACCCAATTTAATCCACATTCAACAGGATCAGAGGGTTTTTCATACTCACCAGTCTTACACTACACAGAGTTTACAAACCCACAGCCACAATCGTTTTTTAATTCTTGGCAATAACTCTAGTTTGTTGAAGATGCGCAGTTCAACAAGGTCGCAGCCTCAGCTCAGAGCTCCTCTAGCTTTGGTCACAGGCCTGCTGGAAGTGTTAGAGCAACCGGAGGGAAGCCTCTGTCCTCGGCACTCATTTTATTTCAGACACACACGGCCACGCTGCTGGTTCGAGGTGTAGTGCCTCGTTTTGGGCTCAGATTAATGCAAAAAAAATAAAGTTAGGCACTTAGGCACTATTTACTGATGTGAGTTTATTACTTTACAGTAGTTATTATTGTGTGAGGAAGTTAACCAACATGGAAGGCAAAATCATCCAAAAATGTCTCCACAAAGTAACTGTTGACAATTAATGTACAGTAGTTTTCCTATTTTGTGGCTCCCTCTACTGGTCACAAGTTGATCGTACAAATTAGCAAATTGTAACTGCCATAGAAATTCTCAACTAGAACAATTTATTGGATCTAATGATGCTTAAACATAATTCAAATGTTTATATTATGTATTAATATAACCATGGGTGTCTTTTTATTTGTTTATTTTTAAATATGCCTGTTTTATGCCTTGATTTTTAATGTCTTCCTTTATCCTTTAACTCCTTTCGTATTCCTGTATTTTTATAATTTCCTTTTTGTCTTTGCACTTTGAACTCCCTGGTTTTGTGTTCAACCCCTGTTCTTCAATAAAATCCTACTAATTTCCTCTCTTTTATGTTTCTCCTTGTCCTTTATGTTTCAATACTGGCGTTTTAGAAATTATTATTTATGTGTTTAAACATGTATTAAACATTAAACTTGACATAACATTTATTAGGCAGGAGTTGTATCTATATCATTTCCTACTTTCCTTCCTATTTAGCTGCATGAATGTGAACACACAAGCTCATTGTCTAAAAAATAAGGTCACAAGTTGAATACATTGATATAATATTTATCGCTGAGGTTTATTGATAATCCTAAACATGTTTTGTGTGTACACCATCTACTGTGTGTACTAGACTAGTTTTGCGGCCTTACAGTTTTGTTCCAGTTGTTTGTAGTAAGACCTTCCTGTTTCTTTCTGTTCTCAGGCTCTGCCACACTCCATGCTTGGCAGCAGCTGGCCCAGCCTCATATGGGTGGCCTGCTGGACCACCGGCCTGGTGTGGTCACCAAGGGCTTCCGCACTTTAGCTCATGAGCAAGAGCATGAAGACAGCTGGCAGCTGGACCAGCCCGAGGAGGATGAAGTTTCTTGTGACTCTTTTGGAGGCTTCTCTGGAGAGAGCTCTGCTGCCATGGATCTGATGCACACTACCTCCTCGTCTTCAGCCTGCTGCAGTCTAAACGGCAACATTAAAGACCACAACCATTTAGAAATATTGAAAGGAACCGATGGACAAGCTGTGTGCAAGCCCCTTTCCACCACTAGCCCCCTGTCTTCCTCTGAGATGAACGGACACATCGACCTCAAGGAGCTGCAGACATTACAGCCCGCCACACTGGACTACATGCCTGGTGAGGGAGCAGCTTAGCTGGGCTTAAACACTGCATCCACCCCCAGCCCTCACTGTAAACCATGCCGCATGGGGATAAAGGGGCGGGAAGGGGAGTCATTGGGAAAGCATAAACTGGACATCTCACACCCCTAAATGTGACGTCCCTGTCCCTGGCATTCCCTCACTCCCCAGACTCCCATTCATCCAGCAGCAGCCCTGTGTGCATCCATCGCATCCCATCGGAACAGAGTACTTGTTTTTAGTTTTTTTAAATTTCCTCTCACCTTCTCAGCCTCTCGCCTCTTTTTAAATAATTATCCTTACTTTTTATGTTTACATTATTTGCTGTCCTACGTGTCCCTAAATATTTTTATTCCTCTATTTTTATTTATATTTTTAGATAAATCATGATTAGTTTTATAGTTTTTTGCTCCGATTTTAAAAAAGACAGTCAATGTTACTTTAGTTTTAGCAGCACATATGCCAGTGCCCTTAGAAATGTCAAGGCCGACATTCACTGGTTAGTGCATGTGTGTCTGTATCAGGTTCTGCTAGTACAGCTGTCCTAGTCACATGACCTACTGGCTCTAGGGTTACCTTTGGAAATACACACAGACACTTTGAGTAGTGCAAAGGTTGCTGCATTGGGTCTATTCTACTACCTCTTCCTTCCCGTATTTGTTCTGCCTGCTGCTGCAGCTTTGCACTGTTTGTCTTTAACTAACTGTTTATCCTTGTGTTCTATCCTTTTGCTTTTTTTCCTCTAGTTTATTTTCCCGGAAAGTGTGTGTCCCATACTAGCTCCACATACACCTTCACCACATGCAGGATCCTGCACCCCTCTGATCAGCTGACCTCTGTGTCACCCAGGTAAAAACACAGTCCTGTCATCAACATGTCTTGTGGATATGTTTTACCAGTTTCTTATGTCACTGCTCTGTTATTGGGCCCAGTAGGTCAAGTGATGATGAGGATGAAGTTGAGTTGTATTATAAGGTTGTCATGGCCGATGTAGACCTTTGAGCGCACCCATTGTGGTGCATGTGGG
This sequence comes from Neodontobutis hainanensis, assembly GCA_024349245.1. NCBI lineage: Eukaryota > Metazoa > Chordata > Actinopteri > Gobiiformes > Odontobutidae > Neodontobutis > Neodontobutis hainanensis. The sequence goes on along the minus strand of JALDNG010000004.1, from coordinate 6,584,889 downwards.
TGAGGAAATGCATGAGAGTGGTATTCTTTTTATATTGGGTTTGTGCGCACTAAAATCTTGGCACCAATTTTCTGTTCACACCAAAGTCCAGACGAATGATTTGTAGAAAACTAACCAGTAATGGAGAAGCATTTAGTAGGCACCTCAGGTTTTCCTCATGTCTTACACTTTTGGCTGCCAAAAGAGCACAATTTTATGTTTAATGTCTGCCACATGCCACAAATGTAATTCAGGAAAAATGTACCCATTATACACTGTCTACACTGTCTACACCCGGGTCTTTCTATGGAAATTAAGAAATAAAAATGCTACAATATTTACTATAACTCAGTTTACATCTAGCTTTTACCTGTAGGTCATCCCCGAAAAGTTTGTAGGCACCATATCAAAGGCAATATGATTAGTTTATGTATAAAGACTTAGGGCTATGTGTGAAGTCAGTCCGATATGGAAAGAGTAAGTGGCACTAGAAATAACACAAGTTTGATTATTTTACTGGTAATGTGTACACTGAACCTGGCCTGTGTTTGTGCATGATGCAACTAATGATACATAGTGTGTTAGCCTACTTAAATGAAGCCCTGACAAAAGAGAAAAGTTTTTGTCCTGAAAGGACTATTGATAACTCTACCTTTTTGTTTCTGTTTTGTCTCTAGCCAGTCCATAGCATTGTGCCAGAGCAGTGCTTCTATTGGCACCCCCACTTGTGCCCCATTTTCTGTACCTTTCTCTGCCCCACCAACACCTTCCTACACCCCCAACTGCACCCCGCGTCGACTGTCCCTCTCCCTGTCTCTGGCCGAGTCCTCCACTAACCTGCGGGACTCCACCAGGACCACCAGCACCTCTCTGGGCCTGGTGCGCCTCTTACAGGACCGGGGCATCTCTGCCTCGGTGTATGACCCCCACAGCTGGGACCGAGGCCTGGACACCAGTGCGGCTTCGACTCCTTTGGGAGATGGGAGGCCACCAGAGGCCGAGAGAAGAAGCTGTGTAAAACGCCCAAACAGTCTGCTCCTAATGCTACCCACCACCCCTCCCAACTCCCCTCGTTCCTGCTCCAAAGCTGCCTCTTCTGATGACACAAGGCCTATTTTTCAGTTCAGCCCGTGCCAAGAAGAGCCACCGTACTATGAGATCTTCCTCGCTTCCAAACCGGCTCGCACCATTTTAAGGGAAGTGCTAGGGGAGTCAGAGAAGGAGCGAGGTGCACAGTCGGATGACGAGAGCCAAGCTGAGACATTAAACTTGGGGCTTGTGGACAAACTGAAACGTTTCCGCACCTTATCACCTCTTTCTGCTTCATCTGGGAGTGCCCTGCTGGCTCCCTTTGGCTCCAATAGTACACTGGGTGGGGGTCTCTCAGGACTCAATGCAGGACTGAGAAGGAATCGAAGCTATCCTGCTTTGGTAGGGGCCAGTATGGCGATGAAAGACCCAGGAGGCACAGATATACTGATATCACATTCTTCTCACTCCACAGTATCAGAGGACAATAGCAAACGCCACTCGGATCCCCCTTTGGTCTCCCCACCGTCCAGGGAAAATGTCCCAAAAGAGAAGGCAACACGGAGAAAAACTAGACCAAAACTACAAATACAGTATTTAATAGATACTGATGATGAAACATAAACAGTGTAACTTCCATGTTAATAAATGGGAACAACTGCTAACTCTAATTTAGGCCACCCACAAACCTAACCATCACATCCAACCACCAGGCTCAACTAATAAAACTACTTCTCATTGCTGTAATCAAAAAAGAACTAAATGAAATGTTGGTGAATGAACCAGACAGGTCTGACTCACTCTGTTACACTGTGTTACTCTTTAATACTGTCTGCTACTTGTGACAATTAAGTATGTTGCCTTCCTCTGAGTTTATATTACCTGTATATTGTATGTTATATATGCAATATACTGTGTTTATAAAAGAATGAAAGACCTAATCCAGCTAAAAATCAATTATATACATTTTACACAAGCCCCTTTTTACTTTTTAGCCTGAATTGGTACTAGGGCTGCACAATATTGGAAAAATGTGCAATATACGATTATCTTAAATATTGTGATAATGATATTACCTTCGACATTTGAACGCTCTTTTTGGAAGACAAAAAATGTATAACGGTCTGGGCTCACTTACTTGAGGCAGGAGCTAAATCAGTATCAAAAATTATACCAGGACTAAACCAGGTCTAAACTGGGACTAAATGTAGAAATTGATCAGGACTTTTTCATTTTGACAGAAAAGAAAGTAAAAGTCTGTAAAATGGAAGAGTTTAGTGTTCTTGCAATACCAGTCATTTTTTGCTATACGAATATTGCGTTCAATAAAATGAATTTGCAATTTATTGTGCAGCCTTTATTGGTACCACTTTCTAGTAACCCACTGAATACTTTATACACTATTGAATAGGGCATTCTTCCCAAATTGCGGCTTTTCTTGGTAAACTTGAATACTGCAGCGCTGCTTGAGTCGAAACTAAGTAGTATATGTTATGTAATTTTACACAATTGGAGATGCCACAATTTAATGTATTCACTTATTGGTGTTATTTATTTGAATCCTTAACATTTAAAAAAATTTAACACATAAAAATTTAACTTAAGCCTAAAGGGAATTTCATATTGAGACATACAGTGGCATTAGCATCAGAGATCATTTCCACCAGCAACTATTATGTGCACGTGAACGCCAGTTAAAAGACTGGATTGGGTCTTTAATGTGAATTGTGAATGAATTATGTGCCTAAATCCGCTTGATCGAATCGGTGTAACAGGTCTGCTGCATTTTTAATCATTTCTTCCACATGTTAATCAGCTTTCTTGTTGAATGGTATGCAATGTAGGATATTTCAATGAATTAGCATTCGAACCTGCTGACGGACACACGCCTGTCTGCCCTGGTCCCTGCTTCCTAATGAGCCCGCGCTTTTAATAAGACACCTGTTTGAGCACTGTGACTGTAGGGACACAGCGGGACACGGTCATCATTTCTCTAAACATCTGCCCATGATCGAGCTCTGTGCATACCAACACCGTTCATTTCAATATGTTCTGAGTGTCTTGTAACATTCAAAATGTATGAGTTAAAATACCCATAAGTTTGGTTAGAACATTTCCACTGAGCTTTTATCTGTGACACAATAGTTCTTAAAGGGAGTTGAAGATCACGGACCTTAAGAGTTTCTCTTTTTAGGAAACTGGTCCCCTGTGTCTGTGTCTATGTAGCTGGCTTTGATGCCGGCAGAGCTGCTCAAATCCTTAATGATTAAGGGGTTAAACTATTGTTGTTTTAGGAGATTGTGAAAGGATCTATATTTAATAAAATAAGTATAAATGGAGGATATATGAGTGAATGTTTATATATGTTTTAAAAAGGTGACCATTATTTAAATGGTCATAATGACATTTGAAGCCTTTTTCGGTCTGAAGAATTTATTGTTTGTATAGTTTTTTTTGTTTGTTTGTTTTTTGTTTTTCTGTGGCACGTTCATTAAAAAAGTAGAAACATTTCCATTCATAAGTATTTATTTGATTTGCTGTGTATAAAGTCATACTATGTTGTGAAAAAGCACCTTTAAGACAAAACACAGTATTTAAAGATACCAAGTGCCAATAATGGAGCAGGGACCTTCTGGAGTGTCCTTGTTCTTTGTGTGTCACTTGAATCATCTGAATGTAAGTTTCTACAAGCATTAATCCTGCTGTAGGGCCATTTATTTGTGTACAGTATGTGTTCATTTGTGTGTAAATGTATGTACTCTCCACAGTTGTCACGCTACTTTTTTTTTTTTTAAAGAAAGTATAAAACAAAAAATGGGGATTAGATTAAATAAAGAGGGAAATTAACTATTTTGTTCAGGGACTGAATATACTGTACTGTCAATATCAATAAAATAATAAAGAATGACCATATGCTTTCAGTTTTGACTTGTATAACTATGAGCAACATTTTTTTTTCCATTTATTGTGATGGAGATGTATCTTTCATGGCACAAAAAATATAGAGACATCCTATAATTTTTGTGCCATAAAACATACATCTCCATCACGATAAATTAAATCGATTTTCCATCTTTGAGTACTCTGTCCAAAGCAAGCCCCAAAACATATCTTTGAAAAAGAAAATTAATATGTTTCAAGCCATACAAGGTATAGCTGCTGCTTCATCTATGTATATAATATAGATATATATTTTTCAACAATGTGGGGATTTTCTAGTTAGCAGCCACCACCAGGGGGCGCCCCCCCCCAAGCACTGGAAGAACATAAAAGCGGACATGGAAAATGTCATACTTACAATCCTCCAGAAACTTAATTGCTGCCCAAAGTAACCCACAGATAAGGCCACTAGAGGGCTTCAGGTTTACTATAATAATAATTAATGCAGTTACAGCCTTTTCCCACTGAGAGGCACTGTGTTTCAGTGTAACGTCTTGTGCCGTAAGTATGGGCTACTCTTGACTTTTCTAAGCTGAAAAATGAATTTTAGAAAAACTATAAATGCATCTATTCAAGGCTTTAGAGTTCACTCATCACCACTAACCCCAGGAGAACTAAATGAATTTACTCCCGACCGACCACTTCCTCTTGTCCATAAACTGGAGAGGTGACTGCTCCTTTCAGAAATTACATTATGGCCTGATTCTCACTCAGTTCACGCAGACAAAGACTGAGGGGTACTGACTCACAATCTTCATATATCTCCCCCAAAGCAGGAGCTGTAAAAAGTAAAGACCCAGACGTACACAAAGTGACAGCAAACTTAGGACAGCTCCCTCTTGGACTGACGCAGGGAGAAGATGAGGAGCGGGGGAACAGATGGATGGGCAGGATTGGATGCTTGTGAGATGATTTCTGAAGCTCAGTGGAGGACTAGCAGGTGTGTGCGGTCCCACTGGGGAAATGGGAACAGGATGAGAGTTGAGTTAGCCAGAAAACTTTTTTTCTTGGTCGATGATGGTATTTTTGTATTGTGACATTTTATTTACCAAGACTAGACTGGTGGATCTCCAGGGAATTTGTTTTTAATTGCACACATTCACTGTTTCACAGTGAATGTGAAACATGAATTATTCTTGTCAAAATCATTCATCATCCTAACATTTTCTACGGATTTGTACTCAAAGTTAAATTGCACATAGGAAGTGTCAGGGGTTGTCTAACAGTGTTTGTTTCCATGTGTCAGCTCTGAGCTCTCCAAATGATTGGCAACTGTCCAAGGTGTTCCTCTCATCATGCTGTAGACAGCTGGTGTATGTAAGCATCCAGTCAATTCCTCCTATAAATACTTATTTTACCCCAGATAGTGTTAACTAGTAAGATTATTATTCAATGAAAACATGTTTGATACAGACATCTATTTTGAATTTGTATATGACTTACATTCAACAACAAGCTGTTAGTTACCCATTTCACAAAACCAAATTTTCCTAAAGCAGCTAAACCTTTAATCTAACACTGATTAAATACATATAGGTCCTCACAGGAAATCTCCACAAGGCTCTGCTACTTTAAATGGTGTACACTCCATGCCTTGTTGAACACGTAATAATTAAAAGCAACATGAGGAGGTCCACTTCAAGGATGAGATCTGCCTTCATTTCCTCGGGGGGAAGGGTGGCTCGTCTTCACAGCCAACATCACTCAGTAGCTTGAGGTACTGGCTTAATCACAATGTTATTTGGTCACGTGTATCATGCACAGTGTAAAAGACAGACTGCAGTGAATCATTCAGTCTATCAGCGGGAGTCAGAATTATCTGGTTATTTGTCTTCCAATTATCAAAAGATTACAAATCCATAACTGATTGAACATGAATGAGTGCTTGTCTGTACGTATGTGTATGTTTGCATTGTGTGTGAGAAGTGAGGGAAACTAAATGCATTGTGTGCCAGCGAGAGCTTAGGTGTCCTGCCACTCTGCAGCTCGGAGGGGAGACAGAGACGCACAGTGATCTCTGCACAGCCTGAGTCAATGTTGATCTGCGACTTCTAGGATTTTACTCCAAATCACTCATCTGACTTACACTGAATCACTCTTTTCAAACTCCAAAACTTATTGCTTTTTCACAGAAGTGTATGCACAATTATGCCAGTGCTGCTAATTATGACGTGTTATTAGAAACTGAGGTGACGTCTCAACCTGTAATGAGATGCTGCCTCATTAATATTTATGAGGTGTGCATATGAATATTGCATGCCTTGATCTCTGAGTATGCCAAAGAAAAAGAAACACTGTTTGTACAAAATTACATGTTATACTCAATATGTACTGAAAGAAACAATGGTCTTGTTTAGATAAATAGTTGTGTGCTTTTGTTTGCTTTATTATGTGAGTAAAATGGCAGTGTTTATCTTAAACTTTTCTAGAAATGGCTTTTTAGAGGCACTTAAGAGAAACTTACCAAGGTTTGCAACTGTTGACAGCTCATCTGACCCATCAGAGCAGACTGTGAGGGGCAACCTGATTGACAGAAAGTTTCTCAAGCTTTTAAAAAAACAGTTGGGGGAAAGAAATCTGTTTATTGAATTGGAACTAATGACTGCTGAATGTTCAGTCATGCAGTGTTATTACTGCCCTTAATGGTCCCCTGCTATAATGCACTTTCCCCTTTTATTACCATTAAGTGTGACTTTACAACATGTTAAAAGTCAATAAAGTAAATATGTATGAAGGCCATGTCATATTTCATGCACTATAATTTGTATTTTACACTTTCCTGTACGCTGCCATTAGGAGTTAGCATACAATAACCTACTGAGCGGTAGGTCAGCATCATTAAAAGGGTTTCACTTTGATTCTGTTTCTGGGCAAAGAAATAAGTAATGTCCATCCATCTTTTTCCGCTTCTCCGGTTCCGGACTGCGGGGGCTAGGACGTCCAGACTTCCGATCTCCCTAGAAATCTTCTCCAGCACTTCTGGGGGAATTCCGAGGCATTCCCGGTTCAGCTGAGAGAGTCCCTCCTGCGTGTCCTAGGTCTTCCCTGCGGCCTTCTCCTTGTTGGACATGCCCAGAACACCTCCCAGAGAGCCACCTCAGCTAGCTCCTCTCGCTGTCGGGGAGCAGCGGCTCTACTCTGAGCTCCACCTGAGTGACCCAGCTCCTCACCCAATCTCTAAGGGAGCGCCCGTCCACCATGCGGATGAAACTCATTTTGACCCATCTGTATCTAGGACCTTGTTCTTTCGATCAGGGCCTAAAGGCCATGACCATAGGTGAGGGTAGGAACATAGATCAACCGTTAAATCGAGAGCTTTACCTTACAGCTCAGCTCCTCCTTCACTACGACAGACCGGTACATCGACTGCATTACTGCAGAAGCTGCACCTATCCGCCTGTTGACAAAACTTATTTTGTCTAATCAAATTTAGATTTCAAACCAACATCTTATAGTATTGCATTATATTTTACAATGGACACACATCTTTTAATTTGTGTACAGTTATGTATATTAGCTGCAGAGGGCTTCATGTCATCAGCTCCTGAAGGAACTCTGAAATGAAAGTTACGTCTTTGACTGCTGTAGGCCTGGGCCCGGGCTCCACTTCAATTATTACACTTCGACTGTGACATTTTTAACTTGAACAATATTCACATCAGATTATTAGAATTAGCCAGACGCCTAATTCAATCAGGTCAAATGAAGGCGAATTGCATTTCCCTGAGTTTGCCTGGAAACATGCATTAGCTGACATCAGCCCCACTCATTTCCTCCTCACACTTTCTGATCGGCCACAAACGCTCATCTGAATGACAAATGAATTATGAGGACAACCATCAGAGCAGACTGATTAGCAATAGCTTTTCTATAATCTGTATTAACCAAACGGCTCGGGAACCATAGGTATCATGCTAAAATCTTTGCCACATTTAAATTGATTTATAAAACATACAAGCAATTGGCATGTCTGTAATGTAGCTGTCCCTGTTGATGAAGACTGATTAAATTCTTCGCTCAGCCAATAACTGTTGTGTGCAATTACATAACATTATCTGCTGCTGTGTCATTCTCTAGGGGTTCACTACAATAAAGCGCTCACAGTGAAATGTGTATTGTGGGACGTTTGGTTAAAAAAAATTGTGGAATTACGTATTTCTTTTCATTTTGAGACCAGATTTTTATTTTATTTTATTTATTTTTTTTTTTTTTTGGAGTATTCAGCTCTATTACAGCAGCAACAGTGACCATCTCCTCACCACGCGCCAAAAAAACTATTCTGTCCTTTTTGTTTGTTGTTTGTTTTAATTTGGTTCAGCTACACCTATGAACAAAATAGAAGACGATGTCTTTATTGTCATTGCATTGAGAATATAACAACAAAATTTAGCACAGCTCTCCTAGAGATGCTTTAACTGACACACTCACACATCCTCACAAGCAAAGATAACAGTGATTGGGTATGGTAAAAAAATAAAAAAAGAAATGTGCATAAAATATATTAAAGTGCGTACACAATGAGTTCAAAGCTATTTAAGTTGGTGAAGGTGAGGCCAGTGGGAAGTGCTTTTGAATAAAAGATGGTAACACGGCCAAAGCAAGTGAACAGTTTTTTGGCCACAATAACAAACACTAATTTCAACCATGTTTTCTAATAACTGCTGTAAAAACTAAAAACCTCCCCCATGCTTTGTGCTGACGGTCTCACTGCTCTGACAGCTTTACTTAGTCCTAAGCCCAGGTTTTGACCCCGTAACAATCGAATAAATATTTCTAAAGCCTTCACTAAAGCATATGATTTCTTCCTTCCTCTCAGTGAGTCAAAAAGTCAACATCTATCAAGTCATTCTTCCTTATGCCCTGGCTGACATCAGTTTTATGACCGCTCTACGCTCACTTTTATCCATGTGGTTTTTACAGGTTATTAAACATCAGCCCAGAACGTATGATCCAAAGAGACAGCAAATGGTGATTATGGTGATATGCAGGGAGGATGTGAGGTGGGTTCAAGACGTGAGCGGACCAGAGTGCAACCGGCTCATATTTCTGGAGAGTGGGTTTGATTTGGGAATGTGGCGGTGTGGTGACATTTCCATTGCAGGGTTATATATAGTAGCTCGTATCACCTGCGTCAGCCGGATGTAGGTAACATGACATGAAGACGGAGATGTAGGCCTAATTTATTTGAGTGTATGCAAGAGCAAGGCAATGATTGTTGGAAGAAAATATCTAGATAATCAGGAAACTATGCGGCTGAGATCATCAGATCATTCAGACTATTTTTGTTTATTCTCAAGTAAAAACAGTGTTGCAGCCCTGAGCAGTGCAAGGGCTGACATGTCATTTGTGTGCTGTTAAATTTTCATGACACTGGTAAAACATTTAGAGCAAATGATGGGTGAACCTGACATGAACGGCATTATTACTTCAGATGATTGTGTTACCATAATAAAAAAAACATTTACATAAACCTAATTTAACAAGAGCATGACTCATGTGAGGTGCAAAATCAAATGCCACTAAAGCTTTGTCACGTTTTGTTGTTTTCAACTTAAGCTTGAGCAAGGCCAGTGTAATGTTTAAGACCAAAATGTCATAAAACACCAAGATGTCAAAAGATGATCACTTTAGCGCAGTTTATATAAAAACTTGGCAACCTTTCATACACAAAAAATACTACACATTTGCATATTACATACACACAACAACAGGAGTTAATAGCTCTCTATGGACACTTTGGAATCAATGACACTTAGATTTATTGTGTATTCAACTGACCACACGTATCAGTGCTCATAGCCATCATATCATAATAATAGTTGTTTTCTTATCCCATTTTTCTCATTTGACAGCTGCCTCCTGTCGATTGTGTACTTTATAAAGCATTAGAGCCACTCCTTGTGTGGTGTGAGTGGGTTTATGGCTCCTTTCGCCTGTGGTTATGTCCTCATGGCTGTGTGGCAACGCTAATGGTCAGAAAGAAATGAAGGAGAACAAAGGTTCAAATATTTAATTCTGTACAGAAACACAGTTAAGAATTTTCTTTGTGATTTTTAGCATTAAACCAGTTAACTATATCTGTTCAACAAGGTAAAAGTCAATGTGGTTTGGCCACACAGACAAAGTGAAATTTATTTATTAAAATCAAATCTGATCAGACACACTTTTGAGGCCAGTGTGAACATAGCCTGAGATTAATAAAATATACAACCATTATTAGAGTTATTTTCAGGATGAGTCTTGGCACTGTGATTTCCATTTACACACAGCTTAACTCTAACCTGAAGTGGCATTTTAACAAGAAAACATTTCCAATTATTGAGCAATGTCACAACAAAATACCGCCATCAAATCACAAGCTCCCACTGAAATAAAACAACAAATTTTCTGACAACAGTTGGCGTATGGCTGCTTGTGTTTAACAGAAACAAACTTTCTTGGACATGTCGTCTAGACATAGTTTATGGGTGCCTCATCCTGAAAGATACCACATGACATCAGTGTCTGCGTAAAATGACGTGCACCGGGCTGACGTCGACACTCACTCACTTTGTCTCCATATACGGACACGCTCACAGAAAGTCACTGACACTACAAATAGCCATGTCGCTGTTCACTTTGTTGTCCTGAGTGGTCACTTGACTCGTAGTTCACACATTAGTTTTAAGTATGCACAGGCACAGAAGAAGGAGTGCGCTGTTTTTCTCTGTCTCCATCAGTGAAGCAGGTTGAGTCCAACACAATGCACATCAGAGCATGTCAAGAGGTCTTAAATAAACATTGTATTATGATGTACACAAGTGTCAGACCAGCAGCAGTTTGTTTTAGTTTGCAAGGTTACATCTTTAATGTGTATTCCTGTTTGTAGTATTTCATCAAGTCTAAAACTCTTTTTTTTTTTTAAACTACAGTTATACCTTTATCAAACTCTCATGTCTGACAGAAACACAATGGTGCTACTGTGTTTTAGCCGGTAGCAGCAGAGCTGTACTGATCTACATATTTTTTAAATGATTAATGGTGTATTTGAATGAACTCAGATTTAGGTCATCTTTAACACATTTAAAGAACATCTAAAGGAAGCATACAAGACAACAACTGAATTTTTTGTGTACTTTGATTTACAACACTGTGCCCCTACCATTCCTTTTAATCAAACCCACTGTAATGTATAATTTACATCCCATTGTTACGTGAACAGTCCGTTTTCGGCTTTCACCCGAGTATGTTATTATTGAAAAGTTCACCAGTATTAAACATGATTTATATCTGTGCCACTAATGATCCCTCATGGTCGGCGGAACAGTCAGCAATCTTATAAGGAAACCAATACTGTAATAATCACAGCAGGTCATGTGTGTATTCCCATCAGCACATGGCTGTGGTTTTGACGACGGAGCAGCTTGTGATTATAGATGACGCTCATTATTCACGAGCACATGCAGAGGGCAAAGAAACTGGCCCGTCTTGCATTTGAACCCTCATTAATAATGATTCATTTGATACAAGCATGTACTCATTGCATGAAGCTGAAACATCCATCCATCCATCAATCCATCCATCTTTTACCGCTGATCCAGGGCCGGGTCGCGAAGCCGAAACAAATAAGTGGAATATTTTTTTAGGACCCCAGTATCATGTCATTCATTTAATTTGTAATGATTTAAAAATGACACTGAACCAGGAGGTGAGAAAATCAATCCTGAACTGAGCTTTCCACTTATTTCCAGTCATTCATTACACTTTTAACACAAACGTTAACACATATGGTGCAACTATATGACCAATTTTTAAGTGAAAAAAATTATGTTGAATACATTCTTTTAAACATTTCTGACAATAAAAAACACAAATGAACAAACAAACACAGTCCAGCACAATCCAAGGAAACATGGAAAGAGAAATAAAAATAAAAATGTCCACTATTCTTCCGCAATGGCAGCTTAGCACCGGAGCTACAGCAGCGACAGAGAAGCAGAGGTACGGGGCTCACATCTCCAAAAACTGTCCCTTTTTGGAATGTAAAATGAAGGTCAGGTATTCCATCAAGAACAGTTCCAGGGCAAGTTTGTGCCAGTTCACTTTTGTGGAGTGATTTGCTAATACAAAATAATGTGGATTTTAATATGACTGTATTTGTAAAACACTTTTTTTCTGACTGTGGTGAAACCTGGAAGGGGTCAGTGCAGCATTCTTGTTTGTTTTTATGTAGTTTATTAGCTAGTATAATAAATACATAGTTATTGCTCCCCACATTAGTTTTCAAAGCAGTTTTAGCCGATTTGTTTATGAGGAAATCCAGCACATAGATTTTCACCCTCATTATGTAAATCCCTGGTTTTCTCTTGTTTTTCCCACTGTTTTTCCTCTCATTGATTAAAAAGAGTAAGATCCATCGAAGGTAAGTTCACTGATGTGGATTATGGTAAAGTTCCTGATTTAATAAGCTGTTTTTAAACACCAAATGCCCCAGAGACCACAGACAAAGGAAGTACAAGGCTAATCAGTGAGCATGAGAATAAGTCTGCTGCAGAAACCAAGCATTAAAACATGAAGCATTTGGTGAGTTTTTGACTATAACTTAGTGATAAATGGGATTTGGTAGCACTTCTCATTATACCTCTCCTCACATGACAGACCACTGTGTTGCAAATGCCGTCATATTACAGATTACAATATAACTAAGAGCTGCAGTCTTTTTACACAAATATACTTTTCACATGGCCAATGTAGAAACTACTACTGTTTCCCTGGTCTGGATTATTTTAGGACTTTTCAGCTGTATGTTTTTATTAAAATGCTCTGGCCTAGAAAGATGCTGAGATAGTGCAGACAGACTACGCTGAACACTTAAGATTAGATCCATCCAGATGGACTGCTTGTCTAAATCAGCAACTTCAGATCCATTTACTGGAACATAAGAAACAAAAGAAGTGTATTTTATGTCACCTAATTAAGATATCATTTAAGTCTGTTTCTGTCAGTGTCTTTGATAACAGATGGTTCTAGTCTGAAGCCACACTTAACAACTTTCAAGTGGAAACGTTTGCTGACAGCCTGCGACAGCATTGTGACGGATGGCTACTTAAGTGGGCAAGCCTCATATCGATTGCTCTGACAAGAAGAGTTTACATAGTGACAACAGATAGTTGGCCGCTAATACTAAATCATAATCTATCAGGAGCAGCATCAAGAATTTACTCACCTAGATGCACTCTGAGGCTTGGGGCCCACTTTGTAAAACTTCTTCTTTGACTCTGTTCTCTTTGATTTTGTCAGCTCACTTTGGATCCTAATGGTACAGTTCAGTGCAGTCTGCATTGATTTTGGGGCCGTGTTCTATTGATTGATGAATGTCTGTCTCCAGGTTCCCGGCTGCATTTCTTTGTTAGGAGCTGACCGTTCACTGTTGATGTCTTATTTTGTACAAATCAAACTAAATATAACCACGATGTCTAGCTGTTGTGCAAGAAAGTGAACTCCTAGCTGCCCGTAACCTTGAACATGGAGTGTCATGTCCTTTTATCTTGGCACCAGCCATTCCCTTCACAGCCTTTTCACCTAAAATTGGTCAGGTTTTATGCAATATTTCTATCTATCCAGTTGTGTCCAAAAGCAGTTAATTCTTCCTTAGTTGGTGATGTCAACAGAAAATTCAACTTAAACCCAGAGACCAAATAATTTTTTGGTAAAAGAACCAAAAAAACAACAGGGTAGTGAGTCAGGCTATAGGCACCCGTCCCTTGATCCTGCTCTGTTTGTCTCCTTTGAGCCACACTAATTGGACACAGATTAAATGCAAATCACCCAAAACAAGTGGCTCCAATGTAGGACTTTCTATTTAACATATACATAGTTAAACTATACGTAAAGATAAGCTGCAGTGTGTCTTTCAGACGTCCGTCACTGTAAGTATCAACGCCACATAAGACGATTTGTTTTCTTCTTGATGAAAGTCATCTGCAGTGGGACACAGCGCCAATTAAACATCTCCTCTGCCCACTCTTTATTCCTCAGAGTCATCCACGCAGTCAATCACAAACTCACATGATCTTTGGACAATGACAAACAATGATTATTTTTTTATGTGTACATGTTATGTTTGGAGATTAACATGTAAAAATCTACTTAAAATAGGGCCATAACTGGTATTTAATAATTGTTCTGATACAGGTATAACATCTGTAAATATTCAGAGGCTTGCTCATTCGTGACTGAAGTATGTAAATGTGTTGTGTTTCCTGACACTAAGCCAGATTCTGACACTTTGAATCCAAAACAGCTCTGTCGATTGTTCTTTTATTTAATTTAAAGACAAAAAAAAGGCCTGGTGACAGTTTTTGAACTTTAAATGTTGAGTAACTCTTATAAAATTATGGGGAAATGAATTAAATACAACCAACATGTTATCATGGCATTACAAAGATTTATTTATATACAAAATAAAATGAGCAATGAAATCATATTATCACTTGTTCTAATTGTGTATTTACTGCTCATTTATGTTACTAAACCATTTGCTGTTAATAAAGCCAATTATTCACCAGGAGATATTCTATATATTGGACACTAAGGACTTATAATATTATATGTGTAGGTATAAGGAAAATATTTTAAAGCCAGAAGCCTGTTTCATGTTGCCTATCTTCACAATTATATATGAAAGCACAGTTAAAACACATACAGTATATTTCAACCCCTTTATTATACTGTATTTAGGCTACATTTAGGAATAACAAACAATCATTTTCACAAAACAGTCTAAATATTGAATGAACATGAACCTATTAAGAAAACAAATCCATCACGAGAGAGGCTCTTTCAGCTGCTCTCGATCAAATAACACCGACAGAAAAGTAACAATAGGTTGTTGATCTAGTGATTCACTCACATTGAAATGTTCGATCACTAGAGGCTCTCCACTGACAGCGCTGTGTAGGGCCTGGATATATAAAGGAACGGATGTGTGTCTGTGTGTACGTAAACCCTTGCGTGTCTTGCTCGTATGACTATGACTAAGCGCTCCACGATTTCTTTGTGAGTATATCTGTGTGTTAGGGGTCAGTGGGAATGTGTTTTGTGCTATTGTAAAAATAAAATAGAGGATATCATCGCTGTTATGTAAGAGTGATAACATATGGGAGAGGGCAGTAAACACAGGCCTCACTCATCTTTGCGTTTTCTCTATTTGACATAAGCATCCGAGTTTATACTCAACGCCACACAAATGCTTGTCCTTGGAACCAAGCAAGACACTCAGCAATATCAACATCCATTGTTTTTTTCAGCCAAGTCTGATTGAAAACGCTGTCTTCTTTAGAGAATCTGGGAATTAGCCCCTGGCACAAACAATAGTTCATTGTTTCAAGACGATGTAGCAAACAGTGGGACTGTGCATGTTTATAGATACAGTGTGGCTATTGAAACAGAAAAATGAATTGTAAAATGACAGTGCAAAAATATACTTAAAGGTATAGAAAGCCTAACACATGGCAGGAGATGATAATTATTTTTGTGCAGTGACAAACAGAAGCAGTGGCAGATCTGTCACATGTATCTAATGTGTATTTCAGTTTGTTGCTCAATAATTTAAAGAAGCAACATGGCAACTTTATTTCAGTAAACTTCATATTCAGTAAACAGCCCTTATTTTACCAAACCTGCATAAAGCAATACATGTATTATTTTATTTTATTAGTTAATACACAGGATAACATCTTCTTCTGTGTTTAAGTATACACTCACAAGAAAATAGACATCTAAAGTTCCATATAATGCAGTGGAATGAGCCATTAGTTCCATTACTTCCTGTTCCTACAACTGCCCAGAGAGGACAAACTAATCATGGAGGATAAATAGATATTACCCTTTAAACACAAATCTGCTTAAAGGCTTGATGATGAGACATTCATGATTTTGTTTTTAAAGCGAACCCATCCAATTCTATTTCAGTTTGTACAATATGTCCCTGCAGGGCTACAGTAGATGCTCACAGGCCGTAGAAAGGAGAGATGCGACCACCACCAGATGCCACACACTACTCACTGTATCTTCAACTTAACTATTACAGTTTCATGTTTGTGGGTTTTTAAAGAAATTCACTTCATTACTTTCTCTGACTTTTTCAGTGTCATTTCTCACATTGCTCGGGACATAAGCCTGAGTCAGACATTTGTTTCTCGTTGTGTCACATGAACAAAGCCATATGAACCCCAACTGAAGATCATATTACTATGAAGAAAATGTCCAACCACGATTCTTATTGAAGTCTATTTCTCAGCAGAACCGTGCTTTGGCTCTACCATCAGCAGGCATTGGTAATAACAGCACTAACGGAGTACTACAATAAAGTCGGACTGTTTCTCTGGCCCTGACTACATGCCCCGCAGCTGCTGTCCACCGCGTGATGCCTTTATTTCTCCCTTCCCAGTGTGTCTTTTCAATGGTACATCTCTGTCACCTTTTTATTGGTGCCATGCTGCCTGGAGGCACAAACAGAGGCAGGTAACCACAAGCACCCACTCAGTGACACTTCATACGCCCCGTGGGAGGTAAATAACACAGCCGCTCCCCATTGCTTAATCACAGGTTGGACTGCTCGCTGCCTTTTGCTGGGTGTCAGGATTTATATTGATTTTTTTTTAAAACAGACCCACAAGGGAAGATAAAAAAAACAGTGTGTGCGTGTGTTTATGTGATACAGGATTTATTGTGGTGGTTATTTCATTAGCCATGCGGTGATGGATCACACACTGACCTGTCCTAATCTGTGCTGCTGTTGGCCACACTTCAGTCATTGTTTCATCCTGTCAGTCAATATTCTCATGGTTTAACTCACAGCGAGAGATAACAAAAATGTATTCTGTGTTACAGCTCATGTCTGCAACATTAAGATAGGTTTATTGTCACCACTGTGATAGAAAAGAAAGATAATATAAAAAAAGTATGAGCTCATCGTTTACGATACATTCCTTCTCAGAATTATTACATAGTATAAACTAAACAGTCAATTCAAAAAGTCACATCATTTTCTGACTCTGTATTTTGAGTTTACCAGAAACATTTATGCGTCGACCACACAGTTTTGTCTCAAGCATCCATTTGTGCTCACATCTGAGTCCACTCACTCACAGAGCAGTGTCACAAACCGGGGCCGAGTGGGATTCAGTGTCTCGCCCAAGGACCCGAGTGTATTGTTTCTTCAGTCCCCAAAACTTAATATAATTCAGTTTATTTTGAACATTTACAAAACTTCTGCTCTTTGCCTGTGACAAAGTTTAATGGTGATTGTGCAACATTAACATTGAAAACATTCACATTACCAGAGTCACATCACTTTTTTCTGCTCAACTGGAGAAAGTGTTTCCCGACAAACCACACAGGCCTCTTGACCTTTTTATGACCACACATAAAAGATGCATCACAAGACTCTGTCCCCATACAGATAAATGCATTGGCCTCTGTTCCTTTTTAATACCTGAGAAAAGTGGTGCCCTGCAGGGAAATAATGAAAGGAAAGAAGTTAATATGGGTCTCTCTGAGCTCATATTTTGATTGTTAAAGGCAAGGACAAACATTTTATACAATAATCAATGAACAAAATGTGTCTGACAACAGTATTGAAACATTATACTGGGATGCATAGCATTTTTAATACACTCTCAATGTATAGCTCCTAAATTATGTCAGCATAGGAATGTGATGTGTGTCAGATTCATGAGACTGTGTTACGACGTATGACAACACATTTTCTTCATTCAAGCAGGAAAACTCTTCTATTTCCTACAAGTGACAGACTGCCCAAGGCTGGCAATAAAGCTGTCTAAACTAACTGTCAAAACAAGAGCAGAGCAGAGAGGATCCTAAAGTAGCAAACGGCAAGTATAAGGTTGTAAGTATGCTGCGTCACTGTCAAACGTCTTTATAACAATATGGTTAAAGATAGTAGTTACCACTGAAATAGCAACAAATAATTACAGAAATATTTAAAATTTGATGCAGACAGTAAAAAAAAAGGTTTGGCATTTTGTAGTCAAAGCTATTTTCAGATTATAAACCTCAAAAAAATGTGCATGGGGTTAAAGTTTAGCAAAAAGGATTACTGACCAGAATAGAATAGTTAAAATTTGTATTCAAGCCAGAGTACTCTTTAGCAAGTGTAATGAATTCAGTCAAACTACTGCATCAGTCAGTCACGAGACAACTGTTCAAAATCTTTAAAAAAATGTACTCAAATAAAAATAAAGTAGTAGTAGGTCTGGCATCACTTGCAGCAAAACACGTTTATTCAAAAAAGGCAGCATTCAATCCAATCTAACGTCCAACAAACAGACTGTTGCTCATATTTTGAGTAAAAGTGCAGATTTTAGTGTTCTTTATTTATATTGTTGAAGATCCGTTCACACTGTTTTGGTCTGGGACTGACAAAACCTTTAGATGTATCTGCCTGTTGCTGATTCTCTTCGCCAGAATATTTGTGTGTTGGTGGCTCATCTGGTAGAAGGTTTACCAGAAAACCAGAAGCACATGGGTTTAACTGCCCCACTTGGCTCTGTTAAGTGTCATTTCTTTCTATCCCTTGTTTCCTGTCTAGCAATTAGACTGGTGGCAAAGAGACCCCCCCCCCTTCTATATATATATAATAAAACATATATAAAACATCTATATAATAAAACAACTGAACATATTTTTCTAACAGTCCTGCCTTTTTCAGAAGTTTAAATGATTTTCTGGGCCATATCCATGCTAATCTCTCTCAGTTTTATGGTCCAGAGAGAAGCATTAGCCCTGATGAAAGACTCTATTAGAAAAAGCTGCTGGTCTTATGTTATTTCCCCCGACACAGACATTCTTCAGTCGTATCACTCAGACCCACAGACTTTGAGCAAACACTTCCTTATAATAAAACTTCCTGCTGTTTGTCTTATGCAGATTTTTAATTTACCGTGGAGATCACAGGTGTCATGGAAAACTACCAGCATGACCCTCTCCGTGACCACCAGCGAACACCCGCCATGAACTCTCCATCGAAGCATCCACTTCAGCTTTCTGAGCATCATTATCAGTCATTTACTCAAACAGTCCTTTCATTTACCATTAAACTTTACAGCACCAGTTTTGATTATGCCAAAATGTTAAATCAAAAGGAGAAAGCCCTGTGATACATTGTGCTGCGTTTTTGGATTAATGTCTTTGCCATGACTCATATCTGTGCTGTCAAAATCTCCACAATCTCAGCTGATGAAGTATCTCTTTTCCCACACAGTATGAGACATAGTCTTTTTATTCTTCCTGTGTTGCCAGCTCGTAAACAACTAGCAGGGCAAACTAATATAAGTTTTTTTTTTTTTTTGCTAAAGGTGATATCAGTCAGACCAAAGTTGAGTGGCTTTGTCCAATTAGGACCACTAAAATGAATTTAGGCTTTGAAAGAAGCGCTATGCAAAGAATAAATTACAAGCCTCAGTTCACTGATTTCCAAAATGGCATTTATCTGTTTTTGCAAATGAACATTCTTCATAAAAATGTAAAAAAAATAAAAATTAAAATAAAGCAGGAACGAAGGATTTGTGACACACACGACACAGCACTGCAATTAAGTCAAGTGCCATGACTCACTACTGACTGACAGAATAACATCTAAACATCATTAAAAAGCAGTGTGTTTCTGAGGCACAGGCCTGTGAGCTACACCGTACTGTTACTGATGATAAAATACTAAAGGCAAATATTGTTTCATAAAATAAATAAATAAAATAAAATCTTTAAAAGGCAAAAACTAGTACTTGAAGTACTTTATAAACTGAAAGAGTTAAAAAGCAATGCCACCTGGTCTTTCACACAAAAGTCATGACTCCAGGTGCTTGTTTTAAAAGTCAAAGTAGTTAACAGAGATTTATTAGTGAAAAAAGATGATTATTGGTGTAGGACTGAAAACATTG